>APFE030705773.1:0-37584 GCA_000404065.3 Pinus taeda
ATGCTTGCAACTAGGATTTATAGAAACAATGATCTTCTCTTTCTGAATCAATCCATGAACCTGTAATAAGGAGATACCAGCAGAAAATAACCCTTTAGGTTCCTTGGTTTCCTTCTTTCCTGTAAAAATAAAATCTTTGCTAGGTTGTATGTCTGTCTGTGTGAGCTTATCCACAAGAATTTTACGGTCAAAGTGGTCCATAAGAGCTTTTTTGAAGGCGTCCCAAGTCAAGAACCTTCCATAGCCACGTTGATGCCCTTGCCACCATTGTCGCCTTTCATTGTCCAAGTATATGCTCCCCAGCCTAAGCTGAGTGTCATCATCATAGACGTAATCCAATTTGAAATATTTCTCCATTTGTGCTAGCCATTTGGCTGGATGAGAGCCATCAAATTTATACAAGTCCTTCAATTTCTAATCCATCACAAAAAAAATTGGCGAAAATTTGAAATTGTCACAGTTTAGTCAATATTGCTCAGAATCCCTATTATGATGCGTTTTCAGAAATAGAACAATCATTCTGCATCTTCCCATGTGATATAAATCTTGATCCAAGCAATGAAATTTCAAATCCGCGCTGCAACTCTCCCGCCGTCACCAAAATTTCTGCAAAAAAGAGCTGATTTTAAATCAGTGATATCTCCCTCATCCGTGCTCCGATTCAACTGAATTTTTTTTTGAAGTTGGGTATTTTCCACAAAGAATCCAGATCTATAATTAGATTTTGTAGATCTTGCACCAGGACATCCAGATCTGCGCCACAAACTCGCTGCCCTGAAAAATTATCTGCAACCCCACTGATTTTTAGATCAACGATATCTCCTTCATCCGGACTCCGATTCGACCGATTTTTTTTTTTGAAATTGGGTATTTTTTTCACATAGAATCCAGATATGCAATTATGTTTTGCAGATCTTGAACCAAAATGTACAGATCTGATCTGCAAACTCGCCTCCCCCGAAATCGTGCAAAAATTAAAAAAGTTCTCCACTTTTTTGCCCGAAAAAGTGCTCTGATACCACTTGTTGTAGCTCTGATACCACTTGTTGTAGCTCTGATACCACTTGTGATAGATCTGATCTGAAAATATAAGACAATGCAAATAAACCCAGAAATAATATGAAATGATTCTTTATTGATGAAACCCTTAAGGTAGGGCAACACCATACATTCACTCCTTAAGGAAGGAGAACACTCCACAAGCCATATGCTTGTTAATACAATAGTTCTTGACAATATTTATTGACATTCTCCATGTGGAGTCTCTAGCCTCTATATAAGCCTCATACATGCAATACCATGGATCATTACCATGGTTCCCTCATACCATCCACTAATACCATGGGCCCATTACATTATTACTAACTACTTGTGGTCCCTTACGTGATATGGGTTAACCACCTTATTTATTACTATGGCCCATCCCATTATTACATTATTACCTAGGGTACCTCCCTTGGTACCCCATATTATCCCCCTAGGTATATAACATCTTGCTGGCTGAGACTTAAATCGTCTTTATGATCTCTTAGACACTCTTTTAACTGGCATTTGATCTTAACTACCACAAGCTTGGCATCCTATTCGCAGTTTCTGAAGATCCTTTTATTTCGCTCAAGCCAAACCTTGCAACAGATTATTTTAGGAAGAGTAGACCAAGCAACTCTGATAATTTTATTTTTTGGAGGAGCACCAGGATACCTTTGCAGCGATTTAGCAAAAAAATCAGGAATGGAGGAAGGCAAAGCGAAGCTGGAACTCAAAGTTCCCAATAGCTCGGTCCAAATCTGCAATGTGAAGGTGCATTCAAGCATTAGATGAGTTACGCTTTCCTGGTTCACCTTACAAAGGCTACACCTTGAAGGGCCGTGGAAACCTCGCTTCTGAAGATTATCATCTGTCAAGATTTTGGAGTGGCATAACAGTGAGTTGGAGAAGTCGATTTTTGGCAAAGAGGGGTAATGCCATATCCCTTTCCACAGCTCTGGATTCGTGGCCACATGAGGGCACTCACACAGCTTGGCGTATCCTTGAGCTACGATGTATCCACCAACCTACACACCCCAACCTCTTGAGTCCCGATTTCGAGCCAGCGTTGGAGCCAATCCATGGAGCTTGGAGAGCAAGGCCTCGCGCTCGATAGACAAATTTGGGGGCATTTCAAGATTCCAACCAGCCCAACGTGAATCCTTCCAGACGGAAATGTCCCACAGGGAACACAAACCAACCTCATTCATCCATCTGCATAACGCTTGAAGAGAGCAACAGTCTCCCAATAGCTCATTATTCATTATTCTATCTGTCCAAAGGTTGATCCTTTTTCCATTACCGGGAACCCAATAGGCATGAGCATTGATAAGAGGACAAGATTTGATACAGAGCTTCAGAAAGGGCATATTTGGAAGCGTAAGACGGTGATCGAGACAGCGGGAGCGCTGGCCTTTGAAGTATTTTTTCCAAAGAGCTAATTGCGCCCAACCAGGGTTAGGTGCAATAATTCTCCAGATAAGCTTAGCTCCCATTGCAATATTATGATAGCTAATATTTTTGAAATTCAAGCCTCCTTCCAACAACGGTTTTGAGATGGATTCTCAGTTGACTAGCAGAATCTTTTTCTCCTTCTGCTTGCCCTCCTTCCAATTTTTTTTTCGAATGATCTCCTCCATTTTTTTGAGAATACCAGTGGGAGCAAGAAGGACAGAAAACTGAAATAAGGGAAGAATGATAAGGACTGATTTGATGAGAACAAACTTACTAGCAATGTTAAGCCAGGAAAAGCCCTAGGCAAGCAACTTGTTCTTGAATTTCTCCAATTGAGGGAGCCAATCTCTACTGAAGGCTCTTTTGAGAAATACAGGGAGACCTAAGTACTTGAAGGAAGTCCAATTTGAGGAGGTGGCGAAACCAAAGGTTCTGGAAATGGAGTTGAGCAAGCTAGAAGTGGTGTTCTAGCAATAGATATGGGATTTTCCATTGTTTAGACTGCTTCCCGAAACCATACAAAACTCATCCATAGCTCCTTTAAATATGGAGGCCATAAGTACAGAAGCAACTCCCAATAACAAGGTGTCATCCGCAAAGAGGGCATGATTTAAGTTTTTAACACCTCTTGCTATGCAGAGTCCAGTGATTTCCTGATCCATAATTTTTTTGTCTAAATAAAAACCGAGGACAAAGGCTTGAAGAACAAATAGAAGGGGTGAGAGAGGGCACCCCTACCTGAGCCCTCTCATGGCTTTGAAAAAGTCAGTAGCTCTGCCATTTACTAATGGGGCAATCCAAGGCTTCGAAATGCAAGCCTGAATCCAATTTATAAATTTCTCACCAAATCCAAGCTTATGTAAGACTTTCAGCAGAAAAATATGCCTAACTCTATTGAATGCATTTGCTAAATCAAGTTTGACAACCATACCTTTTTCATTGTGACTCAGGCTTGAGTGGATTGCCTCTTGGACCAGAATGAAATTGTCCATAATTTGTCTAACTTGAATGAATCCTCCTTGGCTTTTGGGTATGATTTTGGGGAGGATGAGCTTCAATCTATTAGCGATGACTTTGGTAATCAATTTGTAACCAATATTGCAAAGCGAAATCAGGCAAAACCTGTTGAAGGAGTTGGCTTCTTTCTCTTTGGGGATGAGAGCAAGAAAAGCAGAGTTCGTGTTGCCTCCTATTTTTTGGCAAACTTGGGACTTAAGAACCATTTTGTAAAGATCTTTTTCCATAATTGACCAGCAAGTTTGGAGGAATCTGGCTGAGAATCCATCCAGCCCAGGGGCTTTGTCTAGGTCCATGGCAAAGAGGGCATCCTTGACTTCGTTCTTGGTGACTTTAGCTTCAAGAAGGTGGTTCATTTCAATAGTAATCAAGGAGGGGACCACATCCATCATATCAGAGTTTTGGTCCATATTTATATCTTCACTATACAAGATTTCAAAGTGAAGGGAGGCTGCTTTTTCGATGCTTGCATTATCCTTGTGAATGGTAGTGCCATCTTTGATTTTGGTAATGGAGTTGGTACATTTCCTTACCTCAGCTTGTATGTGAAAGAACGAAGAGTTCCTGTCCCCTGCTTTAAGCCAAATACTACATGACTTAAGTCTCCAGTACTCTTCCTCAGCTAGAAAAGCCTTGTGATAGTTTTGCTGGAGTTGGGTTTGTTTATCTAGAGTCTCTTTTGTTATGTCAGCTGTTTCAGCTTAGAGATGGTGAATTTCCAGAGTGCGTTGAATTTTTTTCCTTTCATTGATTGGATTGGACAGTGATTTGGCCCAACTTTTCAAAGCCCTTTTCACTCTTCTGAGCTTCTCCTCCCAGACGAAAAAGGGGGAGCCTTTGACCGGTTGCAACCAGACGCCCTTAACTAATTGCATGGATTCCGATTCCTTAGCCGAGATTGGGCTAAATCTGAAGGGAATTGGTCCGAGATAAAGCTGAAACACCAGCTCCAACATGATGGGTTTATGATCAGAAGTGGTGCAAGGGAGAATGTGGACTCTAACCTGTAATCCAAGTAGAAGAAAAGAGATTTGAAGAAAGAATCTGTCCAACTTGGTAGAAATGTGGCCAAGACCAATACTTTTATTAGTCCAAGTGTACTTACCAGAGATTGGCTTGATGTCCAGTAGATCCCGGTCTTGCATAAGGTCCTCTGCCCATTCCCTTGCCAGATCTCGAACCATGCTGTCTCCTCCCTTGTCTGTTGATAAGAGAGTGAGATTTAGATCTCCTGCAATGATGGTATTCTCAACGTTAACAGGGTCTTCTTGGTTTCTTATGGATTCCCAATAGGCCATTTTTTCCCTAGTGTTCACAGGGACATACACATTGAAGAGACTAATAATCTCTTTTGAGTCTAAATGTTGCAATTTTAAGAACAACCAGTGAGAGTTGAGGGTCTCAGAAATAAATGAGAATTTGCTAGCATTCCAGAGAGTGCCCAACCTATCCGAAGCCCCTCGGGTTGAGATTTCTTTCGCCTCACATTTATTCCAGAGTTTCTTACTTGCCTGAAGGAAGACATAGTCCTCTAGTTTGGTCTCTTGGATGAGGAGTATGTCAGGAGCTTCTATTCTTATTAAAATTTTGATGGCTTCTTCTTTGGTTCTGCTCCCCATACCTCTACAGTTCCAAGAGACAATCTTCATCATTTGTATTTTTGGTTGTCTCCCTTGGAGCCTTGGGGCTGGTTTCTCGCCATCTTTGGTTTTCACACTAATAGCTTCTCAAGGGTTGGTTGGCTACCTTGGAGCTTATCTTTGACAGTTTCCTGCTCTCTTTT
Organism: Pinus taeda; assembly: GCA_000404065.3. Taxonomy (NCBI): domain Eukaryota; kingdom Viridiplantae; phylum Streptophyta; class Pinopsida; order Pinales; family Pinaceae; genus Pinus; species Pinus taeda. Next base: position 5,282 of record APFE030705773.1, read on the forward strand.
TTCCCGATCTGTTTTGCGGCCTCTTGTGGATCTCCTTATCGAAGCTTGGGATTCTCCTATTTCGCCTTCTTCCTCCAAGCCATCAGATTCTTGCTCAATTTCCTCGACTTCGACAATTTTTCCTTTTGAGCTCTCAGCAAGACTTGCCCCCTTGGGAGAAGAGGGGGTACCTTTTGCGAGGGAGGTTGATTTTTGATTGTCTGCTTCTTGTGTTTCCTCTATTTGCGAGCTTAGAGGGGCAAATTTATTTTCTTGCTCCATTATGGAAGGGGGTTGCTAAGGAGGGGCCTGTTGGGGATCTCTTCCGTTTGGACCAACATGATTTTGGCTTTTCTTGGCATGCTTGACCTGGTTCCAGCCTTCTTCTTTACCCTTATCTGGTTCAGCATTGGATGGGCATCCTCTGGCGAAGTGGCCGTAGACATGGCATTTTTGGCATTTGAAAGGCAACTGCTCGTAATCTAGCTTCTGCAAGTGAGTCAAGCTTCCTACTTTGATTTTGATGACTTCCGGAAGTCCCACCTCTAGATCTACTTCTACGCAGATTCGAGCACAATCATATTGATCTTTGCTGTTTGTCTGATCTATGAATTTCCCAAGGGCTTTTCCGATGTGCTTCAATGAGTCCCAGTTCCAAAAATGCACTGGGAGATTTGGAAGTGTGACACACACCGGGATAGCCGTGGGAACGTTGACTGCAGGGTCGAAATATGGAGTCCATCTGTTGAGATAAAGGCCCTGGGGACCCATGAAATAGGGGCCATTCTGGAAGATCAAATCCTTGTCATCCTTAGAGGTGAATTCGAAGAGGAAAAACCCTCGTCCTAAGAAATAAGAAGTGACACTATTCTTGATCAGAGGAGGCTAGTTCTTGTTGACCCAGGTCTCAGTGGACTTAGGAGAAGGCCATAGACCGGTGAACTGGCCAACGAGGGCCCGCTCAGCCAAGGAGAGGGCGACTTGAATCGGGGTCTCTGGAGGTAGGGATATTTTAGGAATGTCTTCAAGCCTCTTGACAAACTTGGCTATTTCACTCTTTTTCTTCTGCGGAAAATCGACCAAGAGCCGAGAGAAGGCTTCGACAGATGTAGGCGGGGGGGGAGAGGGCCTGCCTGGGGCGAGCCCTGGACATCCATGGGGGTGAACCCTAGCTTACTGGCCCCTCCCAGTAGAAAACGAACCACACAGGCGCAGGCTCTCAAAAGGAGGAGATCAGGAGTGACGCAGCAGGGCAGAGGGCCCAGGGCCACGAGGCTACAGGGCAGGGGGATCTAGGGCACAAAGGCGCTGAAGCGCAGGCAGAAGACTGGGTCTTCATGGTCTGCACCAACACTCCAAGTCTCGATCCACTCTCCGTTGTATTAAAAAATCTCTTTTACCCACTCTCTTGTTATTCCAGGTATACTTTCCATTATTTGGAGGAATATCTAGAAGGCTATACTGTTCCATTATTTCTTCTAAAGATTTCCTGGATGGAACCGTTTGATAGTTTCCTCCAAACTTTTCCTCTATGCTTCTAACCAGATTTAAATCTCCTCCTAAAATTATTTTTCCAGCTTGAGTTTCTTGTAATACTTCCTTTATTGTTGCCCAACACTATTCTTTCTCCTTATAGTGGTTGGGGCAATATATATTTATCACCCTGTATTTCTCTTCTATGTTGATCCTCCTAAGATCCGTTAAAATCCAGTGCTGCCCTGTTTTTTCCCCCATTAATTCCCATATTCCTTTTTTCTAGATTGTGCATATGCCTCTTGATGCTCCTGTTGCCTGGCTTGATTCCCCTTCATATTGCCTGAACTTTTTTTTAAGTTTTTCCAATTCTTGGTTGTTTACTTTTGTCTCCTGGATCATAAGGATATTTGGGTTCTCTTTTATCAAAATGTCTCTTGTTGCATTTTCCTTAAAGGTGTCCCCATTCCTCTGCAGTTCCAGGAGACTATTATCATTATTTACTTGTTGGGTGGTGCATAGATCCTTTTCCCTTATGCTATCTTTTCTCCATATTTCTTGTACTTTTCCCTAGATAAGTATCCATAGGTTGTTGTGTTCCTAGGGCCACTTCTTTTGTTGCTGCTTCATCCCTTATTTCATTATTTGTCTTTCTTCCAACTTTTTTTTGGTTTTCTGCATTTGGGAATGCTTCTTTAGATTGTTTTCTGGTTAATATACTGTCTACTAAGGGAGGGGGGGAGAGGTGAGTTGAATCTCTGGGGGAGAGGGGGGACCGTTGGGGAATTGGGGAGCGTGTGGTTCTAGATCTAGATTTGGATCCAAGGGATGCGGGATTTGATGGGAGCAGTGGATCAAAGGGGTTATGGCTAGCTAAGTTTACTTTTAGCTGAGCTTCAACAGATTGCGAGGGCTAAGAGGAGTGCTGGACTGGTTGTTTGTTTGCTATCTTCTTTCGTTTGACCTATTCCCATTTATTTTCCGAATCCTCAATCTTTTCACTTTCATTTTCTTTATTTTTTGTACATCTATTTGCAAAATGACCGTATTCATGACATACCTTGCATTTGAAGGGGATTTGCTCATAGTCCAGCTGTTGTATGTGCATCCAGTGATCCACTTTTATTTTGATAGCTTCTGGTATACCTTTCCCTAGATCCACTTCCACGTAGATTCGGGCGCACAACTTCGTTTCCTATAGCTCTAACAGAATCATCTCCTCAGCAGTGGAGGGGAAGATGTGGAAATCTCACCCATACTGGGACAACATTTGGGACATCCATTTCTCGATCAAAGTCCGGTGTCCATCTGTTCAGATACAGTCCCCATGTATCCATAAAATATGGACCATTCTTGAATATCAGGTCGCAGTCCTCTTTGGTTTTGAAGTGGAAGGTATAGTAACCTCTACCACAGAATCTGATTGAGATCTTCTTAGATATTGATGCAACCCAGTTTCTTTCTACCCGCTTTTGCACAATCTTGGGTGATGGCCACAACCCAGTAAACTGCCCTACTAATACTCGTTCTGCCAGGGATAGTGATACTTTTATTGGGAGTGCTGGAGGGAGAGATATTTCTAGTATTTCTTCCATTCTTTTAACAAACTTTGAAACTGATGGTCTATTCTTTGCTGGATCCAATGCAGAGATGAGGGAAGCAAAATCTTTTTCTGTTACTTCCGATTCTTGTTGGAGATCTGTGTGATGATGATCTTCATCTTCCGTTGGATCCATAATGCTCAAATCTCAGCAGCAGATGGCTGCTGAGGGCTAATACAATCTGGGGCAGTAGCTGCCTGCCGAATGCTGAAGCTACGATCTCACATTCCTATTCCTGCCATTCTGACCTCAGCAACAAGGGCCACTGAGGTGCAACGACTGCTGCTTCATGCTATAAGTTAGAGCAGTAGCTAGGGCTGCGTGCAATCCTCAACTTCTCTCCATGCCATTGCTTACTGAATCTCGCTTTGTAGTCAAAATAAAAATTACATAATTGGCATTGATAAAACTGTGTTATTAAGCTGTTATTTACTCAATAGATAATGAGAGTGAAACTGATGATATTATGACTCGACTCAAAATTCTAATGCAATTGAACAGGCAATTTGTAATCTATTGTTCAATGAAATCCTATATACACGAAAGTGAGAGTTTTTTTGTTTTTTCGTTTAAAAAAAAAAATACAAAACTCAAAGCTTAACTTAAAATTATTTTCACAAGCAAGCCAATTTCACTTTGAATGCAATCCAAATGCAGAAATAAACTAAGATTTCAAATTCGCCTAAAGAACAAACAAACGCAAAACGCCCTTTATCGCTGATCCCTCGAAATTTTAAAAACACAAAGGAATCAAACAAGAGTTGGAAAAAATGCAATTTTCCTAACGAATGATTTTAACTCATGATGCCAAAAGTGCAATTATGAAGGAATTCAAAACCGAAAAGAAACAAATTCTTTTTATCATTCAAAAATGACAACCATTCTTCATAAAACGCACTAATTTTTGAGAAACCCTAATTTGCAGTTAAATAAAGAATTTGCTCATAAATAAGCAAGATTGATAATGGATCTGGTATATCTGACAGAAAAAGACAGAAATACAATAACCTTGAAGAAAACCTATCTCTTTTTGATGACACTTTCAGAAACCAAAAAATCAGATTATGGGTAGAAGAAAACCTAATTTTTTAAAAAATTTCTAGGAGCTGCGCAGGTAAGTAGTGTAAACTAGTGCGCACGCACAAGTTGTTTAACACACAAATTGCGCGGATCTGTGCTCTGTGTATGAACATAAATCACACAAGTTTAGGAAATCCAAGAAAAATAAAAAAGAAAGAAATCAAACCAAAAGGATGTGAAAGATCATAAATTTGCTAAGACTCAGGTCCAACTAAACAGAGAAGATAGGAAAGCAAAACCAAGAAAAGAGAAGAGACCAGTAACATTCCCCAGTATGGTCACCAATTTCTTAGGTGGATAAATCCCTCTTGCTGACAACAGCGATCTCCCTAGATCTTAAAGGAAAATAGAAAAAAACTGACAATTGAATAGCTCTTTACCTAAGCTTACTTCGTTTGAAGTATGAGTATAAAAGACGGTGAATAAGCCTCTTACCTATTTTCCAAATGCTTAATGAAGATCCCCTCTTGTCTTGATGTAGCTTATTAATGCTTGAAAAGACCTGCAACCACAAACATAAGAAAGCTCAAAGGCATATGCAACATAACAATTCGAACAAGCTTGATTTAATGATCAAGGAGATTAGAAATTGAAATTTCCTTAGTGAATATCTAAATAACTATAAACCATTCATCATTTCAATAAGACAATACAATGGAAAAAAGGATTCATTTGTATTAATTTAAGGATAAAGAAGAGCCTTATAACCTTTGCCTTGATGTCATGAGTTTCCTCCCAAATGCCTCCAACCCTTTCCTTAGATGATAAGCTTTCCAATATCAATCTAATAACATAAGTCTATCTTTTCTGACCTCCTCAATCCCTCTACCCTCTAGTCAATTTACAGTTCAAGAGGAAGAAGTTTCAGATCCAAAAGAGGAGGATGAGATCCCCTAATTGGGGGATTAGGGTTCCTTGAGGAAAGGGAATTAGGTCCATCATCTGATGGGTTTGGATCGAATAGATATGATCTATGAGCTTTCAATTGGGATATATTCACCCAACAATGCTTCTAGATCTCACTTTTTATTTTTACTTTTATTTGATTCACCTGCGCGGTCTATAGTGGCAAAGAGATCATAGTTCTGTGCTGTTCTCAGGGATAAGTACAATGAATGTGAAAAAGCTTCTAAGAAAAGTGCATAGGTTATAATTAACAAGGTATACAAGCCATTTTCCCCAAAATTCTCATCTTCTTCAAGTGATTTTTTATTTTTTGACCTCTAAGGGAGTTCAATGGAACATGTTCACGGATGGCGAGAAACCCATTTATATCGATCTAGTGTCATGGTGACAAAATGATGTGTAAAAAAGAGACAATGAAATTATGTCAAAATATCCCATTTTGAAATAGTTCCAAGATGTCTTTCCTAAAGAGATACCTAGATTTCCTCATCATAGAGAGGTAGATTTCTCTATTGAATTAGTTCTAGGAGTAGCTCTAGCATCCAAGATTCCATATAGAATAATCACTCCATATAAGTTGAGATGAAGCTATAACTCAAGGATATGTTGGACATGGTCTACACATGGCTAAGCATGTTTCCATGGGGAGCACCAATACTATTCTTGAAGAAAAAAGATGACACACTTAGGTTATGCATTGAATATAGACAACTAAATAAGGTGACCATGAAAAACAAGTATCCCTTACCACAGATTGATGCTCTATTTGATCAATTAAGGGTAGCAATAATCTTCTCCAAGATTGATACGAGATCAGGCTATCATTAGGTGCACATTAAGGATGAGGATATCCATAAAACAACCTTCAGAATAAGATATGGGCATTGCAAGTTCATGGTAGTGCCCTTTGGACTTACCAATGCACTTGAAACATTTATATGCCTTATGAACAATGTGCTACGCCCTTAGCCATATAAGTTTGTAGTGGTTTTTGTTGATGCCATTTTGGTATATTCAAAGGCCGAGGAGGAACATGAAGAGAATTTGGTCGCAATACCATAGTTGTTAAGGGAACATAAGCTTTATTCAAAGCTTGATAAGTGTGACTTCTTTGAATCACAAATCCATTATTTGGGGCACATTGTCTCAAAAGAGGAAGTAAAAACTTATCTAGAGAGGGTTAAGGCCATCATGGAATGGCCCACACTTGAGAATGTGGCTTAAATTAGGTCATTTATGGGGTTGAAAGGCTATTACAGGAGGTTCTTTAAGAAATTCTCTAAGATGGCCACCAAATTACTGCATTACAAAAGAAAAATAAGAAGTTTGAATGAACAACTGATTATGTCGTAATATTCGATCGACTGAAGTAGTTGTAATCTAATGCACCGATGCTAAGAAGAATGAATGTTGAAAAATATTTAATTCTATGCACATATGCCTGCAAGGAGGGACTTAGTGGAGTCTTGATGTAGGAAGGCCAAGTAATTTTCTACAAATCTCGGAAATTAAATGAACAAGAGCAAAACTATGTAACTCAAGGCTTGGAATTAGCTGCCATCATCCATGCATTGAAAATGTGGAGACACTACCTTCTTTGCATTATTTCCATGTTAGTTGACAATCCTTCATACAAATTCGTTCAACTACATATGTTTCATTAACTCATTGTTTTATTGTTACTTGAGGTGTAATTTGGTAGGGTGGTCAGTGGAATCTATTGATGTGGATCATGTGGCCTTGTTTGGTTTTCAGCAAATTCTTGGGTGGGAAATTAGGTTGTGAGTCATTCAATAAAGATGACAGTAGAGACACAAAAAAGAGACATAAGATGAAGGTGTCGACTTGTAAGGTATCAATTGGTGTGGTGAGGGGATGTGTGCGGAGGTGCATAAGTGGGGATGTGTGTGGAAGGAGAAACATGTGACAAATACATCCACATTTCCATACCTCCTGTCACATGCATGGCATGGTAAATCTCCGACAATTACAATCTATATCACTGGGTCGATCCATAGATTGGAAAATCCAAGAAAGAAGCTCTAGGTTGCCTACTTGAGGCAATAACCCCACTATGATAGTCTCTGAAATAACCCTACTTAAAGTGTTATCTTTGAACACTATGATACAAACTTAACTAACTAAATCGATAGTGGGTTATAGCATTGAATTGGTAGACAACATATAATATTCAATAGTGGGAAATCACCACTTGTAACAAGACTCCATAAGAATTGGTGGTAACACGTGTGGGTAACTCCCACATGTACTAGACATGAGTGGTTAAATGTTATTCTACTTGTATTACCTGTGTGATATGAAAACAAAGACACAACTCTTCCTTAATAGTTAATATCTTTAGTTAACAAAATTTGAATTTTGAATTGGATGTAATTTTGCATATTAGATCCACTTGGTTCAAAGTTGGACAAGATATAACATGTGGATTCATTACAATCGATTACGCCCCAAAGGGAAGTGTCATTAATGGTGGTTATTTGCAATAGTTTGCAACTTGAGATGTTAGTTCACACTATCAAGTTCTATCATTAATAAAATAGAGTGAGAAATATGGAAGCCCATGCATGATCAAAATATGTAAGTTAACTAAGGTGACACACTTTTATTGAAGATTGTTGTGGTCATCTTAGGGCTATTGATATAGTCAAAAGAATTTGATTCTCCACTCGACAATGGTAACTTAAATATATAGCAAATTTACACAAAATCTTAAATTATAAACTAAACCTATAACAAATTTACACTTCGATGAACAAAAATTACTAAAATTATATGCAAATCTTATTATATACTTATAGTACCAAACAAATACCATTGCTCTAGTGGCAAGCCAAATCTCTACAGATAGAGTCATGAACAGCCTAACAAACTATACAACTAGTGGCCCTAACATCTAGCTTCACACGCTTCTCCACCACATTAAGATTATAAGAAAATATTGTTGTCGAATGCAGAGTTTGGAGCTATCATTTGAATTGAAGTATGGTAAATGCAGGTAGATTTTACATTAAACTAGAGATTCTGAAGCTATATTTGATACCTAGAAGGTCAATTTTTCTCATGAAATGATGAGATCACGGTTTCACGTTAATGTTTGTGCGTTTAACTTTCATTGTAGTTGACCAATCTATTATGACTAGAAGTAAGCCACACATAAAGCATCAACATCATATTTTCTTAATAGGCATATTGAAAGTTTAAATATTGCATCGACATTTTAGCAACAACAAAAAAAATCGAGCTCGAAGACATCTAGCTATTAGTTGCTAGATTCTTGCCATCCAATCAAGCCAATATGAGTCGATATGGAGCAGTATACTTAACTCAACTCCATCCAACATCATAACTTACTTTATGTACACCAACTTATGTATAAAATTATTGTTTAAAAAATAATCATGGAAAAAATAAGATATTGCGCTTCATGTGTTCATGTAATTATACTCCCATTATTGATTAATAATTTAAATAATAAAAGGAAAATTTATGGGGGCAATGGAATTCACTTTGTTGATGAGTTCAGTTGTTCAACCAAGGTGCATTATAATTGTCTCACGATTCTCCTTGTCTATGGCTTCCCTCTTTACTATCAAACTAGTTGACTCGACTCATCCAATTAAAATTATGTAGTCAAATGATATCATTGGTATTGTAATGTTTTTCTTCCAAGTCAACTGTCATATTGCTCAAATCAGACATAAATAAATTCAATACATATCTAACTCTCCTAAGAAGGAGATATACTCAATATGGGTCGATATTTGCACTTTTAATATTTGTGCATTTTACGACCTTATAACCGTAATTTCAGTGGGTTTTTTCCCATAAAGAGATACCCATGGCAATGCTAATGGAAATTTAAACTTGTAACCATAATTCCAATAAGATTTTTCCATAAAACAAGAATCTTGTTTATCACTTCTACATGTTTTTTGTTTTGTTTTGTTTTTTGTCTTTTGTCTTTTGTTAATCAAGTATATTCGAAGGAAAATCACTTAACTTATCACTAATAAATCCTAATAGTTCAATCTTGACTTAATCATCAATATTATTAATAATATTATTATTATCCTCTATGAGATTATGATATTATTAAAAGGAATTAAAAGTCACTTTCATCACCTCAATCAATTCACACCTCCCTCCTTAATGACTCTCATGGCTCTAAATAAATCTCTCTTAATGATACATCACACTCTCTCTTACGCACTCATCAAAGACATGGCATATTCCTCTTACACTCATAAAATATTCCTCTTACGCTCTCTTTAATGCATATATTACACTATCCTTAACTAAGGTATGCATACCTCTCCTTAATGGCATGAGTTACACTCCTCTAAATGGATTATGTTGCTTTTTCTCAAGGCATGCAAGCTACTTCTCCTTTATGACAAGATTTTTTTTCTCCTATATATGTGTCTTATGTCTTCTCACTTGGGGGAGAAAACATGTGCATTGTAATACCAAGAGTTGGAGAGACTTGAAGAGGATTGTGTGAGATTACGGTTGCCAAATGTTTGACAAAATGCCTCAATGGTTGTAGATCACATGCTTGCAAAGTGTTTAACAAAATGCATCAATGGCTATAGGTTGCATTCTTGCAAAGTGTTTGTCAAAATGCCTTAATGGTTTTTATTGCATGCTTGTAAACTGTTTTTCAAAAGGCCTCAATGGATGTAGCTTTTGTGCATATAAATTGTTAGAGTAAATGTCTTATTGACTATATCTTTTATGTACTAGAGATTTATGAATAGATTATTTAACGGATGTAGCTTCTTATGTTTGCAAGTTTTTGTATGAATGTGAAAATGAATTAAATAAGTCGCTGAAGTGTGAATAGAGAATAGGACAGTCGTTACTTTTATAATCTAAAGCTAAAAAAAGGGGGTTGTTGTCGGAAACAATTTTATAGTGGCCAATTATGTAGGATTTAGTTACTTATGCAAGCGAGCATAATAAGTTATTTGACCCGCATGTATTCATGGGTGCAGTCTTATGCTTCATGACTATAGCAAACAACTATTTGTGCCCAATTTTGGCAGGTTCATTGTTCCACTTTACACTTTTTGAATAATACTATGCTTTTGAATTTGTAACAATAGTTGCTCTTGCTGCTACATTTATTATATGGGTCTCATGATTAAAGGAATGCCACTTTGCAAATAATTTTTTGCCTTAATAATTGGGATTGAGATTTTTTAGTTGATGAATTTGGAAATGTTGTTGGGTCAATATCTTTTGTGATTCCATTTTCCAATTAAACATATCATATTTATTAGATTTTCTGATGAAGAGATGCATATTCCTCCTCCAGTTACCTTGTTACATGTAGGTTAATACACATACCCTGATATGCGATTTTTGTGATAGAAACATAACATTTTAGGTTCTTGTGGCATAATTTTGTGGCTATGATGTCAAGAGTCAATAAGTGGAATTTATTTAGTATAATCTAGGAGATCAGATAGGTTGATATAGCTTAATGTTCGCACATGGCATCATGGTGGAATTTATTCCACTCTTACTTAGAGCTCACATATAAGTATGAAAATAACACATGCTTCTTTTAAACTTGAGAATAAATGTATTTTGGAATTGGTTTTAGGGGAAAGTTATCCCTAGCTACTTATGTTATATTCTTATATTGATATAGATGAAGGAACATGATCACATGATAACAAAGTTAGTCATATTATGAGTAAAAAAAGGAAGAGTAATAGTGTTCAATGCGACCTTTACTTCTCTATACTATTGATGGTTGGTAAGGTGGGACCTTACAATTCCAACACCTCCAAATGCCCCATAAAATATATAATGGTAAAGTCTAAAATATCTTGAAATCCTCAAACCATTACTTAAGACATTTTTCTATGAACAAATTGCACCAAACAACGTGAAGATTAAGAAGGTGGGAAACCCTTATCCAAACCAAGGCTGCAAATATTCATGATAAAAATAGATGAACCACGTCTTATGTAGCTTCTTTGCAGAATACACATCATCTAGGACCTAGAAAACCCATTTTTAGAATATTGTCCCATGTTAAAACTTTATTATTCACCGCCAACCATATAAAGCATTTAATTTTTAAGGGATTGTCCCGTTTCCAAGTCTTTTGAAGCCATACTGCTTAATCCATATGTAATTTCCCCTGTGTGATAAGAGAATATATCTCTTTAGGTACAATCTATTCCTTATGTATACCGCCTTCCCAAATCATTTTTTCTTCCAACTTTGATAATTCAATCCTTGCAAGACATAAATGTGAGGCATATAAAACTCATTCAACATGTAAATGTACATGTATGTTAAGCTCATTTGCATTAAGCCAATAATCAAATACAGAGGAAAATCCCCTATCTGCATAGGCTTGATTCAAAGAGAAAATGCCCTTGTTATGCAAGTGGAGAAGAAGAGGAATAGAGAGAGTTTGTAACTTTTGTATGTTGTCATTACGTGAATTTAGCCCTATGTGACTAAATTTCACCGACATACCCTGAAATTCTAGCCTGTAATTTCCTTCAAATTCTGCCAGGTACCCTTTTTGTGACAATTGTACTTTTCCAGGTAACGTTAGTGAAAGAATCTAACCTCGAGTATCTGACACAATATATGTGCTTTGATAGTCTGAACAATGGTGTGAATCACTGAGAAAATATATTCAGTACAACGTGAGTCAATAAGGTTTCTAACTTAAAAAGAATAAATGCAGTGAATGAAGGGTTGGTCATTAATACAAAGAATAAGTCTTACTGGGGAGTGGCTTCACCTTCTAAAACTTCCTCTAGAAATGAAAGATCTCTCATTTTTCTAGTCGATTCTTAGTATAAACAATAGGCCTGCATTTACGATGAATGAGTGATATTTAATGGCGGAAGGCATAGTTTATATGAGTTAGCGCTACCGAGATTTACCTCATTATGTTGCCAATGCTTTTTTATAAGCGTTTGATTGAGTCATTCGATCGATACAACTATTAAGATTGAAGGGCCAAATCATAGTATTGTTAGAAAAGGTCCAACAAAATTAACGATTAGTGATAGATATCGAGTCATGAAATAGAGGGGATTAACTACACCACAACTACGCCAAGCTACCTGATACATGGTTTGGCCCACACCATTGTTGCTTATGTGGCATCATCTCATTTGATGTCAAGTTGTAAACATATCAGGCAAAACCAATTTTGTCCCAATGCCTGATACCTCTTCATTTTATTATTTTTAGGTTTGGCTAAACTAACCATGCTAACTCTTGATACCACTTTTATTGTGGACACACCCCACCCACCCCTTGCTTACGTAAAGGACCTAGGTAGAGCACTAGCAATGTCAGGTATAACAATATTAGTGTCAGTGTTAGAGCATTTACTGACATAATGACCATTTATAAAATTAGCTTTTTCATTTTAAAATGATTTCCGAGACACTTACAAATAAGAAAATGAAAATACAATCGAAAATGCTATTGTGTCCCATTAAACTGCTTTAGGCTAATTAGAAAATTAAAAAAAATTATAAATTACTTTAATAATTAAAAAAAATCCAAAAACTTTCATGATACGTATAAAAATCATCAAAATTAATAAAAATTTATAGACTTTGACCATAAAGAGAAAATTATGATCCTTAACGAAAACCAAAAAAATAATCATAACTACCAACATAAATCAATTTATAAAATCTTAATAATTTTACATATAAAAAATAATATAAATATATAAAAATAAAATATTAAATTAAAAAAAATAAAATAAATATCTTACCAACATAATCACAACCTAAATTATAATAATAATAAATTTATATATGATCATTATACGTCTCCTAACCTAGCAATTACCTAGAAAGTATAACTAATGTAACACCCCAAAATTGCACTAAAATCACTGAGAATTACTAAGTAAATCTTCACTAGATGTTAATTTAAGTTTTAATTCATTTTGATGTTTAACATTAAATGAATGAGGCTCGAAGGCCAAGAAACATTTATTATGGTTATTTTGTGATTACCTAAATTATTGGTAACACTACTTTAACAAGAATAAAACTGTTTTGTTTTAGTTAAAAGAAATGGTTACCAAGAAATAGTTACCCTCTGCCTAAAAAGGGAAATATAGGGAGGGGAAATGGACAAGAAAATCTATCCTAGAGCTGGGTGGAATAAACCAGTTGGAAGGTTGCTCAACACAATCAAAACAGATAGTACTGAGATAGAGGCTGGATAGGAGTTCAGAGGCCCATGGTACTGACTGTAGCTGGATATGATCCAACATTGAAGGTAGAAAGTGCTCAGGGGAGAGTCTGGACGTGATTTCCAAACTCGTGGCTGAGAGGAGAGACTTTCTGAAAAGTATTATTATTATTATTGTTTGCAGGATAACAGGTAAGTAAGATAAAGAACCTCAAGGATTTAGTATTGGTCTGTGTATCTTGCTTTGGACTTACAAGATAATAAATACGTAATATAGAATGTTGTTAAAGATGCTAGATTGCAGATGCTATCATTAACTTGCGGGTTAGACAAATAAACAAAACAAAGGGCTCACTTCCACGTAAAAACCCTGAAATATATGATGGACAACGGAGCGGACATAGTGGAATTAATTGTTTTGCAAATCCGAAATAGGAGATAATTCCTAAACCATATTACTAAATATAACCTAACAGTAAAACAAAGGAATTGCAAATATCTTTCTGACTGACTTCAGAGTAAACATAAATGTTATTAGAGCAACAGTTTGAAAGGTTGAATACATGTTAAACAATGTTCCTACTCTGAGTTAAGCAAAGAACAATTTAATATATATCATGACAGTAAAAACCCTCAGAATAATCTTTCCCCATAAGATTAAATAAACACAGTTATACACAGTAGATCACTATAAATAATTGGCCGAAACCCTCATATCCGAATATATATATTGTGTACGTATGAATAAGGTCGTAGGACCTTGAATCCCGTAGTATTGAGACAAAATGAGTATGTTATATTAACAATTGTATTAAACAAAAAATACGCATAAATTAACAGTTCAGAGCAATCTAAGAAACATCAAACGCTATCCAAGAGCCACCTAGAGGCATTGTTGACTCTTGCGTGCATTTAAGAAGGAATTCATTTGGTCTTTCTTTAAAACAAAACTCAAATCTCGGAACCAGTCACAATATTAATACATTTATATTTACAACTAAAAATAAGAGCATTCGACAACCAGAGCTCGTCATTTTCTTCACTTAAACAAAAATGAGTAGTTTATGTGTGCATAACTTAATCTAAATTATAAGGAGGAAAAACCCTATATGAAACCCTGTAATGACAGGTCGGAACAGACTATGAAAGGTCTCAACGCTAACCTGTAAAACGACTGGAAGGTTGTAAGCCCTTACGAAATTAAATGCCACGAACTCAAACATTAGGTTTCCCGTAAGATTTCTTACCTGTGATAAAACACCATGGATTGGTAAAGTCAGTGCAGACTGAAACCCTTCCGATGTAATAATAAATTTTCTAATGATAATAGGGATTCTTACCTAGAGTTGAGGCATCCTCATGCTGAAACGATAATTTGCAGAACGACAAAGGGTTTTAGTGACAAATCCAGAAGCCAAGGGTAAGAGTACATAAACCAGTAATAAAACTATAATGAGAAGGAAATTGTAGTAAGATCTATGGTCGTGGAAAGAGTACCTTTTTCTACTGTCTCAGAGTGTTGGTTGCTTTCTTCCACTTCTGCAACTCTAAAGCCATGCCTATAATAGGTTGTAAAACCTTAGGATAGGTAGGTGGGTGAAACCCCCGAAATGGTGTTAAAAACTCAAGGTCGATAAAATAAAAACCTTTATACATTAAGGTCATTGACATACCTGCTCTGGGAGGTTCCACCTTCATCCCTGTTTTGAACCAGAGAAAACAATGCGTAGCGTTGAGTGCTATAGAGAACCTCGGCCACAACAGAGTAGCGCGGGAGACCAAAGCAATAGTAACAATAAACCACCAGAGGCTCAGATGCGAGAGGTTGGTTAGAGAATCTAACTCTAGCCATTTCCCACCATTAGATCGACATAATAAGATCAACATTGCCAGAGTAAGCCATATGGGGGAATAGAACACCATTACCACACCTCAGTCAGGCTGATCGCCGCGTGTTACCACGTACGACTGCCAACCAAGCAAGTCTTGCCTTAGATAAATGTGTTCATTAAATTCAGAGGATCCCTGTTTAGATTTTCCCACGAACATTAAAGACCACTTGCAATCACATACGTATGGTTTAAACTTTCATAAATATCTTGAATACATATATGTATGCGTGCTTAAGGGTCATTATGAGCCGATGTTATAATCTTTAGGATTGTGGGTGTATAATATATATATATATATATATGTATATGTATATGTATATGTATATGTATATGTATATGTATATGTATATGTATATGTAGATGTATATGTATATGTATATCTATATATATTTTTTTTGTATTTATTTTCATTTCAATTAAATTTATAAGTTTTATGTGAAAATTTGTCATTTAGCTATTACAAATGGTATCAGAGCTCAGGTTCTTACACTGAGACTCTTTGGGAATAGACATGTACAAGAAATAATTTTGCTTCTGCCTTTTTTTTAACTAAATAAACTTATGTGTGTAACAATTAATAAATAAATTTCACACCAACAAAAGAGACAGGGAAAAATGAAAAGGAGCCCTCGGCCAATCGGTTCACCCAGAACCACATATGTAAACACTAATCCTGACATATGGATACAGTTGGGCGAAGAATCGCGATATGCTAATGCAACATGATTAGAAACTGTTCATAAGTTGCATGCTAAAATGATGAATTTAAGATCAGATAATGAAAGATTACGCGAAGAACAAGAGAAGATACTAAGAAGTTTGTCCAATAGATAGAATCAACGACATCCTGATCCCAGTGTTGAAGACCAGGAGAAGACCCCAACATCGTAGCATGGAGAGGAAAATGCTAAATCAATTGAGAAACATGGGGAAGATGAGGAAGGGCGCTTAGACAATGTATCCGACCAACGAAAAACCAATAGACAGAAAACTGAATTGCAAGGTGAATTTAAAAAGATTAAGCCATCACTTTTTGAAGGGGAATCAGAAGAGGCAGAAGAAGCTTGGCTCATTGACATGGGAAAATATTTCCAGATTTATGAGTACACAGATAAACTGAATGCAAGATTATCAGTTTATAAGTTAAGAGGAAATGACACCTTGTGGTGGGAAGAAATCAAAACAGTAAGGAAAATCAATGAAGAGGAAGTTACTTGGCATGAATTCCAAAAGAATTTCAAAGATAAGTATTTAATGGAGCATTATTACGATGAGAGGGCAAAGGAATTTCATGAGTTAAGGTTGGGAACCTTAACCATGGATGAGTATGTGACACACTTTACCTCCCTGCTACGTTATGTGGGTTACATGCAAGAAGAAAAGGTCAAAATTCAACACTTCATCAGCAGTTTGCCCAATTTTATGAAAGAGAAATTAGAGTTTGACTACCCCAAGACAATGGATGATGCTGTGCGGAAAGCCCGCATCTGCTATCAACAAATGAAACAAAAGAATGAAGGATCCAAGGGGAATTTAAACAGGAACGGAAGAAGTCTACTTCCAAGAAAACATTCAAGATTTGTAGGTAGAAGAAACGTACAACAAAAGCCCCTTAGAAGATTTCTAGTCAGGAATCAACCCAAGATGGCTTATTCAGAGAACAAACATTCAGAAGGAGCTACTAAATCTATAAATGACCCACAAACCAAACTGCCACTACAGTGCTGGGGATGCGGAGAATCACACTATTATAAAAACTATCCGCATAAAGCAAGAATGGAACTGTTATCAAACATGCAAGAAGCATCCATGGTGGGAGACGTGGCAAGGAGCATGCCTAGAATTAACGTTATCCTGAATGATCATCAGGCAGAATTTCATCTCACCATGATTGGATGTGAAGGTATGATTGCTATGCAACCTGCCTCTGTTTTATTTGACCCAGGTGCTAGCTTAAGCTACGTTAGTGCTAAGGTGGTAGATAAATGTCAACTTCCGAGTAGTAAATTTTCAAAACCATGGTTAGTTCAACTAGCCACGGGAACAAAAATAAGGGTAACCGCAAAGACAGAACGTTGTCCCATAATGATTTTGGGAAAACCTATTTACGTAGACCTTAATTTACTTCCTTTGGGTTCTTATGACATACTAATTGGGATGGACTGGTTAGAAAAGTGTTGGTCCTTAGTGGACTGCAAATAGAAAACTATCAGCTCTATTGTTGAATCAGGCAAAAGGGAGGAACTCCAAGGTATTAAAACTAATACCAATTTACGTCCCATTATGGCTAGTCAGCTAGGAGGATGTATTAGAAAAGGTTGCCAAATATATGTTGTTCAGGTGGGATTTACAAACACTAAAAATAAGATGACCTCTATGGAAAATATTATTGTTATTCAGGAATTTGTTGATGTGTTTCCGAAATCCATTCAGGTCTACCACCAAAGCGTGACATTTTCTTCACTATTGAGTTAATTCTGGGTGGAGCCCCTATATCCAGAGCCCCTTATCACATGAGCATACTTGAATTAATAGAACTAAAAATGTAGCTCCAGGAGCTTTTAGATAAAATGTATATTCGGCCTAGTGTGTCCCCTTGGGGATCCCCTGTATTATTCGTACGAAAAAAGGATGGAACCCTGAGATTATGCATCGATTATTGACAACTAAACAAACTAACCATCAAGAATAAGTATCCGTTACCACATATTGATGATATTTTTGACCAGGTACAAGGAGCCAAGGTATTTTCGAAAATCGATTTATGATCTTGTTATCATCAAATAAGGATAAAGGAGGAAGATATTTAAAAGACAACATTCCGCACTCGGTTTGGTCATTATGAGTTCATGGTATTGCCGTTTGGCCTTACTAATGCCCCATCCACATTCATGGGTTTGATGCATGGTATTTTCCAGCCCTACCTTGACAAATTTGTGCTGATTTTCATAGATGATATCTTAATATATTCTAAGAATTAGGAGGAGCATAAAGAACATCTAAAAATAGTATTGAAAACATTAAGGGAAAATCAATTATATGCCAAATTCAACAAATGTGACTTTTTCAAGGATCAGATCTAGTACTTGGGTCACGTTATATCAGCAAATGGCATTACAATGGATCCAGAAAAGATCAAAACAATCATGGAATGGATAGCTCCAAAGAATGTCGTTGATATTTGATCATTCTTTGGATTAGACGGGTACTACCGTAGATTTATTGATGGATTTTCAAAAATTGCCTTTCCAATGACCTCCTTACAGAAAAATGGGTGCACTTTCCATTGGACAACAGAGTGTCAACAGATTTTTGAAAAACTAAAACACTTGCTCACCACTGCGCCAGTGTTAAAAGTGGAAGATCTAGAAAAGTATTTCATGGTTTGCATAGATGCAAGCAAAGAGGGTGTTGGTGGGGTACTGACACAAGAAGGAAATGTGATTGCGTATGAATCTCGAAAGTTGAAGGAATGTGAACAACGATATTCAACCTATGATCTTGAGTTGACAATAGTGGTGCATGCACTTAAAATGTGGCGACATTACCTGCTAGGGAAGAATTTTTTGTTCTCAACAGATCATAGCAACCTTACAATTTTTTTAACCAGTCTAGCTTGAACGCTCGACAGGCCATATGGACAACCTTTCTAAGTGAATTCGATTTTGAAATGAAACATTTAAAAGGGAAGGAAAATCGCGTTGCTGATGCACTAAATAGAAAGTTACATTGTATCTATGAGGTTCATATGAGCCAAGTAAGTTCAAATATTCCCGAAATCATAAAATAAGCAGCTAACAGAGACCTAGAGTATTCCTTCCTTTGGCAACACACAAAATAAGCTTTGCTGAAAAATGAAAAATTAGAATTTGAAATAAATTCCGATAATCTCCTTACTTTTAAGAACATAATTTATGTTCCTAACCAAAGTTCGGTTAAACTTTTTGTGTTGGATGAGTTTCATAGGAAGCCTTGTGTTGGCCACCCTGGTTATTAGAAAATGTTTTCAGCCATCAAGAAAGGGTACTTTTGGCCTGGATTGAGGAAGGATATTACAAAATATTTGTATAAATGTTTGGAGTGTCAGCTAGTAAAGGCAGAGCACCAACATCCTGCTGGGTTGTTGCAACCATTGCCTATTCCAGAATAGAAATGGGAGACTATATCCTTATATTTCATCACCATCTTACCCCACACAAGGAATAAACATGATTCAATTATAGCGGTAGTAGACAAATTGAGTAAAACAACTCACTTCATACTGGTGAAGTCCACATACAAAACCGTGGAAATCACAGACATATTTATGAAGGAAATTTTTCGCTTACATGGGATACCCAAAGTGGTGATTTTGGATAGGGATGTGAAATTTACTTCCACCTTATGGAAAACTCTCTTTTTGGGTTTAGGTACTCAGGTCCAATTTAGTACCGCTTACCATCTCCAAATGGATGGACATATCGAATGAGTAAAGCAGGTATTGGAAGACATGCTACGCATGTTTGTGATGCAGCAACCACACAAGTGGGAGGATTACATCCATTTAGTGGAATTTGCATATAATAATGGACATCACGAATCGCTAGGCATGAGCCCCTTCGAGGTGTTGTATGGGAGAAAGTGTAGAGTGCCCATAGACTGGAATAATCCAGTTAATAAGTTCGCACTGGGTCTTGACATGCTAGCAGAAATGGAGGAGATCATGAGGAAGATTTGACAAAATTTGAGGGTAGCCCAAGATAGGCAGAAAATGTATGCAGATAAAAAGAGGACCTACAAGGAATTTCAACTAGGAGATCACGTTTATCTAAGAGTGAAGCCTTGAAAAAGTTCATTGCAATGGCAGGGTTGTGCTAAATTAGCACCCTGATACTGCGAACCCTTTCAAGTCTTTGAACAAGTTGGACTGGTGGCCTATAAGCTTGCGCTACTAAGCCACATTCAGGTCCACAATGTATTTCACGTAGCTTTACTAAAAAAGTATGTGTATAACCCTCAGCACATTCTTGATTGGAGAAATATTTAGGTAAACAGTTAAGTAGGTAGAAGACCGGATATATTGTTTTGGTTTGAAAGAAAACGAAATATAATTGAGAATTATTTTGTGGTGCAGGTCGAACTGGAAGGAGAGTTCCTGACAGAACCTCTTTGTATTCTCGATCAGAGATAAACTAACTTGCGGAAGCGACCCATAACCCAGGTTAAAGTGCAATGAAAGCACTTTGGTCCGGAAGAGGCCACTTGGGAAGAGGAGGAATTTATGCGAAAAGCTTATCCGACATTGTTTTCTGAAGGAAGAGAGAACACTAGGGATGGTGTTCCTCATATTGGGGGAGATGTAACACCCCAAAATTAAATTACTGAGAATTACTAAGTAAATCTTCACTAGATGTTAATTTAAGCTTTAGTTCATTTTGATGTTTAACATTAAATGACCGAGGCTGGAAAACCAAGAAACATTTATTATGGTTATCTTGTGATTACCTAAATTATTGGTAACACTACTTTAACAAGAATAAAACTGTTTTGTTTTAGTTAAAATAAATGGTTACCAAGAAATATTTACCCTCTACCTAAAAAATGAAATATAGGGAGGGGAAATGGGCAAGAAAATATATCCTAGAGCTGGGTGGAATAAACCAGTTGGAAGGTTGCTCAATACAATAAAAACAAATAGTACTGAGATAGAGGCTGGACAGGAGTCCAGAGGCCCATGGTACTGATTACAACTGGATATGATCCAGCGTGGAAGGTAGAAAGTGCTCGAGAGAGAGTCTAGACATGATTGCCAAACTCGTGGATGGGAGGAGAGACTTTCTGAAAAAGTATTATTATTATTATTATTATTTGCAGGATAACAAGTAAGTAAGATAAAGAACCTCAAAGATTTAGTACTGGTCTATGTGTCTTGCTCTGGACTTACAAGATAATAAATACGTAATATATAATGTTGTTAAAGATGCTAGACTGCAGATGCTATCATTAACTTGCGGGTTAGACAAATAAACAAAGCAGAGGGCTCACTTCTGTGTAAAAAACTTGAAATATTTGATGGACAATGGAGCGAACATAGTGGAATTAATTGTTTTGAAAAGCCGAAATAGGAGATAATTCCTAAACCGTATTACTAAATATAAACTAACAGTAAAACAAAGGAATTGCAAATATCTTTCTGACAGACTTCAGAGTAAACATAAGTGTTATTAGAACAACAGTTTGAAAGGTTGAATACATGTTAAACAATGCTCCTACTCTGAGTTAAGCAAAGAACAATTCAATATATATAATGACAGTAAAAACCCTCGAAATAATCTTTCCCCATAAGATTCTACGTAATAAATAAACGCAGGTATACACAGTAGATCACTATAAATAATTTGGTTGGAACCCCCATATCCGAATATATATATATTGTGTACATATGAATAGGGTCGTAGGACCTCGAATCTCGTAGCATTGAGACAAAATGAGTATACTATATTAACAATTGTATTAAACAAAAAATACACATAACTTAACAGTTCAGAGCAATCTAAGAAACATCAAATGCTATCCGAGAGGCCACCTAGAGGCACTGTCGACTCTTGCGTGCATTTAAGAAGGAATTTATCCGGTCTTTCTTTAAAACAAAACTCAAATCTCGGAACCAGTCATAATATTAATACATTTATATTTACAACAAAAAATAAGAGCATTCGACAACCATAGATCATTGTTTGCTTCACTTAAACAAAAATGAGCATTTTATGCATGCATAACTTAATCTAGTTCATGAGGAAAAACCCTCTATGAAACCATGTAATGACAAGTCGGAACAAACTATCAAAGGTCTCAGCGCCAACCTGTAAAATGACCAGAAGGCTGTAAGCCCTTACGAAATTAAATGCTACGGACTCAAACATTAGGTTTCCCGTAAGATTGCTTACCTGTGACAAAACACCATGGATTAGTAAAGTCAGTGCAGACTGAAACCCTTCTAGTGTAGTGTTGATGCCTCGAAAATCGCTGCACCAACATTGGGGGAAACCACCCGGTCCAGACCTTAGTGCAGCTCCTTTTCCGTTTGGGATAGTGGCTCCGACTAGGGGTAATGGGACCAGTTTCCCAGAAATAGATAAATGGGATGAATGAATACTTTGTAGATAACACTAGTGATAGGCGGATGACTAAAACTATTGACAGAAATATAAGTAAATAAAACTATCCCGGGAGTCTATTTGAACTCTAAAGCGTAGCTTTAGATGCTCTATATCCAAAAATACAATTATATAGATGACTGCATTCTCAAGACATAGATATTAAATTATTCAACATTGCTGTGCCTAAATAGTTAGGCGCAACGATTAAAGCGATACTACTACACTTTATGCATTCATACCATTAACGCATACATGATTAAAAATAAAGGCATATCATATAAACACCCAATAGTGGAATGAGTAAGATTCCCTGTTGTTGCGCGTGCATGCAATTAACGATAGCAGGAAATAATTACACAGCAAATTCACATACACAGAATGAATTCAAACAAAAGATAAAAATACCATTTGAGTCGTAAGCCACTCCCGATATGAATCGCTATGTGTAGCTTTTGCCTCAACGCATAAACATTCCTCAATCAATGACAGTAGTGCACAATTGAATCAAGAAATTTCTCCATTAAAGTAAAAGCGACTGGTCGAGTTTCATAAAAGAATAGAGGCTGAAGCACAATAGTGCAAACTCCAGTCTGTTAAGTCTATTACAAAATTTTACGACCCCTTCTAAAAACATGAAAGGGTCTATAAATACTATGCTAATCTAAATATCTACAAAACAGAAAATCTAACTAAGCTGATATCAATAACTTCTTATTGCTGTTTCTGCTGGCGATCTGAGGAGCTGAAGGATGAGTCATTCTGTCGGCTGCTTCCCTTTGAACCTAAGTTGATTGATGGCAAGCATTGGCTCAATTTCAGGAGGTTTGTTGAGCCGGGAACTGAGCTGGGCAGCGTAGGCAGAGTCTTGGATATCGGGGATCATACATTGAACGACATCGGTTAAGCATTTGAGGGCAGATTGTTGTTCATGGGGCTTGATTAGGAAACGCTAATATGTTTCTATGTTTAAAGTGTCAACCCCGGCAATCGACCTTCCTTTGCTCTCTAAATCTGGGTAGCACGTCTGCTCCAATGTATTTGCTGTAGTAATCTTCCCGGGCGTGCATTGGGAAATCATATTGGCTAGATAGAGAGTATCATTTACTAGATCAACCAAATTACCAGCAGTTAATGCACATCTTGATGCTGCCCTTTCTGCCTTTAATACCTATGTTTGCCATTCTGTAAACAATATGTTTTTATGGACCTCAAGTATCCTAGGCAAATTGGATTCCTTTCCTGACTTCGAATCTTGCCATTCAAGGTAGGTTGTGATATCTTCTTCGGCTTGATTCAAGTCATCTCTTGCCTTTTCTACCTGCTCATTTACAGTTGTAGCTAACTCGCAGAGTGGTTCCGCTTGAGAGAGGGATTGAGCTAAGAGTTTAACTTGCGCTATAAGCGCCTTGTTGATTAACATCGCCTCCTTTTTGAATTCTTTTATCTGTGAATCTCCCTTGGTAGTCTCTAACTGTGCTGTAATTTGAGCGATATGCTCATCCTTAGTCTTCAAAGATTGCTCATTTACCGCTTTTAGTTGCTCCAAAGCCTCTGTCAATTCATTTTGTCTCTGGATGGCTGCCTGGTTGATCCTCTATTTCTCCTCCTCCCACTGCTGAATCAATTGGCTATTTATTTTCTGTTGCTCCATTAGCTGTTCACTTGTATGTACTGTCCTCAATTGTTGTTCCGCTAATTTCCCCTCGGCTTGTATTGCCCTTTGTCTAACATCCGCTAATTCCGCTTGCAACGTAGAAATTTCCTGGTCTTTAGTCTTTAATAAAAGACTTACCTCTGATGCCTTATCGATGGTGGCAGCTGAATAAGCTCCGGCATGTTGTGACAACTTGGTCAGATCATCAGAGGGATCCAATTTCTCCTTCCATACTACATTGCCCATGACTGTTTGGTCGGGAAAGAGGGAAGGTTGATCAAGCCTTTGCCTCTTTCTTGATCGCTTTACCACGGCTCTGTGCCTTGGGTTGTAGAAGATGTTTAACGGAGGAATATCTTCTACTTGGAGAGTGATTTGGTCGCTAGGACCTTTTGGAATTATTTCCACATTCATAGTTTTAGGTGGGCCGCTGGCTCCGCTCAAAGCCTGAGATGAGTTTTCCTTCTGTACACTGCTGCTTTTAGGAGTATCAATATTTTGTGAGTCTTTTCCTCCACCGATAATGGTACTGAAATGCTGCCATTCCTTTTGCAGCTCAGGGTCTGTGACGACACCCTTGTTAGTTTCGGTGGTGGTTTGTTTGGACTGGGACTCCTTTAACAGTTGTTCTTGTTTTTCCTTCTCTTGCTGCTCCTGTTCCTTCTGGCGCATCTCTGCCTGCTTCTTTTGCTGGTTGTCCTCCTGCTCTTTTCTCTGTCTATCTTCCTCTTCTTTTCTTAAGCGTTCTGCCTGCTCTTTCTTTAAGAGTTCTTCTTGTTCTTTCCTTAAACGCTCTTGTTGTTCTCTCTTCAGCTTCTCCTCTTGGTTTTTCTTCTGTTGTTCCTCCTGCTCACTGTTTTTGGTCTTTACTGCAGCAGGGGGTTCTTTCTTTTGTTGCTGGCCAGGCTCGCTTGATGATGCTTGGGTCGGCATTAATAAGTCTAGGGACAGAGTTTGCAACCTCTGCTCCCTGAGCTTATTAAACTCAGATAACCCTTCGTCATTATATCTTCTCCTGGCAAGTTCTTTAGCATGACCTATTGATTCAGCTGAGGCAAAAACATAATCGAATATATCTTCTTTATGCTCAAATGTTGATAATTTGGCATGTTCCAGAGCGACATATGCATATCTGTTTGGATCATATGCTCTATTCGGGATTATAGGAAGATTTAGAGCTTGAATTTTCATGGCTTCTTTTTCTGCATGTTTTAAATCATGCAGGGTAAAGACTCCACATCTGAAAGGAAAAGTAGGCCAGCCCCTTTTCTTCTCCTGCTTAAGAGTCTGTGTGGTACTCTTAGCTGTAATTTGGTATGCAATTTCCCTTGCTAGCAGTTTGTCAGGGACATATAAGGGGAGGACATGGGTATTGGCTTGGTTGCCATAGATTCTAACATAAGTAAAATATTCTTCCCCAAACCAACTACCCACTGCTGGCAAGTCAAAAGAGGCTAGGTAGGAGATCCTTGGAATAGGCTTGTCAAAAATTGCATAATAGACAGGAACCATGAAACCATTACAAATTTGATACAAGTGATTCTTATGGGATGACTTCCACATCTTGCGATGGTAAATATGGATGGGCGAGGGGTCCTGTGCGGTCCACCTCCAACCAAGAATAGGGAATTCAGAATTAAAACACAAGGTATCTAAGATATAAGGGCTGTAGTAGAACAAAGGAATTATTCTCTCGGTGACTCTGGTTTTATTCCTAAATTCACTAACAGCTAGTGCAAGCTTATTCGAAAGGATAGTAGCCCAATCCATAATCCAACTGTTGACTGCCGCCTCCATGAGGGGAACCATTTCAATGGTAAAAATGGCAGAATCATGGAAACCCCATAATCTACACATCATTATAGCGACATAGCAATAAGGAGAACACAAGGAGTCGACTGAGTACTTACCGGAGGATTCATGCTTGTGCTTATTTGGATTCTGCCTCCAATCTTTGATGGGTTCGGACTCGATCTCATTCTCACTTGCGAATTTCTCCAGAAATGCGCTATTGTATACTTTCTCCGGCTTAGGCAAATGATACATTTGCCTCAGATCTTCTGGCTTAAATGACCCAAAAATCCTTCCATCCTTTGCGACAAAAGTTCTGTCTGTGATAGGAATTTCTTCAATTGCCCATTTGATAACATCAGTGTATGGGAGCATTTGTTCCCTTGCCACTATTCTATGGAGGAAGGAATCGGCCAAGTCTTTGAGAGTGCACTCTGATTTTTTCAATGAATCTGCGGTAGCTTCGTCTACCACCCGCGTTGGTTTCTCGACCTCTAACAAATCATAAGTTCCTTGCCAAGTTGTTCTGGCAAGGCCCGCGCATGTTGTATCGGATATCAGACCCTTCTTACTGTTTACTACTGCTTGTGGCGCAGCTGGTGGATTGATAACACCTGCAACTTTCTTTGAATTTTTACCCATTATGTCCGAATTGCTTTGAAAAACTGTATTCTGCACAGAGAGGTGGTTTTGGCGTAACACAGAGATAACAATGAAATTCACAGTTGATAGTAAAATAGAAAAAGAACGTTGATATACTTTGCTTTTATTAGAACAACGCGGAGACGATCTATAGGTAGATCTGAGGGAATGGATTCATTAAGGGTTATAGGACCTGCCACCTTATAAATGCTCATTAGTGCAATATTTAGCCGAAAGATCTTTCAAATCATGCAATGGGCGTACTGGCGGCAGAGCGGCAGAGCGTGAATGATTATGCCTTAACTATCATTAAATCGGGCTTTCCAATCGCTTTAACGGCTTTTTTGTTGAGAACCGTGCCTTATCGGATCGCATCGGGCGAGGGCGCATGGCTAGTTTTAAAAATGTTTCGAATATTGCCGATCGCCGATTGCGATATCGCATCGGCGACAGGCATATGCGCATTAAGGGTTAAACAGGGGGAGCCGCCGATCGCCGATTGCGATATCGCATCGGCGAAAGGCATGTGTGCAATGCCTATAATATAAAGGGAATTGCCGATTGCGATATCGCCGATAGCTTTATCGCATCGAGGTTTTAATAAGGGACGCGTTAGTGGTACACAAGGGAATTTTCCGATTGCGATATCGCCGATAGCTTTATCGCATCGGGGGGAAGCCTTTTGGTCGTTTGGTGCATCCTTTATGTTATTGCGATATGCGATCTTGTGATCGCTTTATCGCAATAAACACATATTTGCTTTATTTCCATTTTTTAAAGAGATATTGCTTTAAAGGGTGATTTTATAAAGCGCTCCATTGATTTGTCGGATTTTTAGAAAGTAAGAGTTTTGACATCAATTTTATTTTAAGAGGGACCTATTTCATATTTTAATGCTTTTTTGTAAGTAAAAATAATATGAAATGGGGGGTTGTTTGCAAAGCACAACATGTAGTAATAAATTTTCTAATGATAATAGGGATTCTTACCTGGAGTTGAGGCATCCTCATGCTAAAATTATAATCTGCAGAATGACGAAGGGTTTTAGTGACAAATCCAAAAGCCGAGGGTAAGA
Organism: Pinus taeda; assembly: GCA_000404065.3. Lineage (NCBI taxonomy): Eukaryota > Viridiplantae > Streptophyta > Pinopsida > Pinales > Pinaceae > Pinus > Pinus taeda. Next base: position 32,731 of record APFE030705773.1, read on the forward strand.
ATACATAAACCAGTGGTAAAACTATAATGAGAAGGAAATTGCAATAAGATCTATGGTTGTGGCAAGAGTACCTTTTTCTGGTGTCTCAGAGTGTTGGTTGCTTTCCACCACTTCTACAACCTCTGAAGTCATGCTTGTAATAGGATGTTGAACCTTAGGACAGGTAGGTGGTTGAAACCCCCAAAACGGTGTTAAAACCTCAAGGTCGAGCAAATAAAAACCTCTGTACATTAAGGTCATTGACATACCTGCTCCAGGAGGTTCCAACTTCATCCCTATTTCGTACTAGAGAAAACAATGTGTAGTGTTGAGTGTTGTAGAGAACCCCAGCCACAACAGAGCAGCGTGGGGAGACCGGAGTAGCAGTGACAATGAACCACCATAGGCTTGGTGCGAGAGGTCGGTTAGAGAATCTAACTCTAGCCATTTCCCACCGTCAGATCGATAGAAGAAGATCAACAATGCCAGAGTAAGCCATATGGTGGGATAAAACACTAGTACCAAACCTCAGTCAGGCTGCTCGCCGCGTGTTACCACGTACGAGTGCCAACCAAGCAAGTCTTGCCTTGGATAAATCTGTTCATTAAATTCAGAGGATCCCCATTCAGATTTTCCCACCTGAACATTAAAGACCAGTTGCAATCACATATTAATAGTTTAAACTTTCATAAATATCTTGAATACATATATGTATGCATGCTCAAGGGTCATTATGGGCCGATGTTATAATCTTTAGGATTGCGGGTGTATAATTTTTTTTTTTCATTTCAATTAAATTTGCAAGTTTTATGTGAAAATTTGTCGTTTAGCTGTTACAACTAATAAGTGAACGCATATTTTATTATAGTATTATTGCCTAGAAAGTAGCACTCATAAAGGTTTTGCATGTATACTTAATATATTTATTCCTTATTAGTAAAGTTTGTTTGTCATCTTTTATGTCTCTTATAATTGCACGGTTAAAAAGGATGTGTATTTACACCTTTGCATGAAATATATAAGGTTGAATAATGTTTTTATATAAATAATTTAATTGTAACGTGAAGTTTTATAAAGGTAAAATTAATTTTATAAATTAAAAGAGGTTTGTATATCAAATATTGATTGTCTAAATTAATAATAATATTTTTGTCTTTTACATAAGAATCATTAGCAAAACCATGGTTGTCAAAACTGAGCCTAAAAACACCGACCATAATTGACTATTTTTATCTCAATTTTATTTAATTATTATTTAATTTTAATTTTAAATTTTTATTTTTTATGTAATTTGACTTAGTCGAAATGTTTATGTAACAAGACATGATATGACATCACAACATCTATTCCATAGGCCAGAGAGTGTCTCTCAATGCAATAAAAAATATTTATGATAAATGTATCAATTTCAAGTTTGATGTTTGATAAATTTGACTTAAATAAGTACTATTTTATTTAATTTTGATTATTTTTTGGTTTTTAATAAATTTGAGATTAAGTTCTTGATTCACGTTGTTATGAGAAATTTCTTTCATTAAAATCACACTTATAATCTCTGGTCGACAAGTTTCAAACCATCAACTATGGTTCATCCTCAAGACTGAGAGGGAGAGTCTCATCAAAGAATGAAGTTATATGAATGAATGAATGAATAATATTTTAACGTCTACGAGACTAATATTTTAAGTTATGCCTTTTTCTTATTCAAATCGATGCTTTTCGCCTTTTGAAATTATGTCTTTTTCTTATTCAAATTGATGATGAGTTGACTCAATCTTCTAATAGTCCCCTCGCTGAAAAGACAATGCTAAGGGACCAATGCTAACATATTTCCATAACTGTACTTGATGTTTCTAAAAGCATCACATTCCAAAATGAAATGTTTTTCCGATTCCATTGCCCCATAAGTGTAGAAAGTAAACACCCATTTTCCCAAGATTCTTTAGGTCTTTTCCACCGTCATATTTCAAATTGAAGTTAATGCGAGTTAGTTCTTAACTAAGCAATAAGAATATTTGCTCTCCACAGAATGTTAACTTCTTAATTGAGAAATAAGAATCTTTGCTCTCCACAGAATATTAGCTTCAATATACTCTTTTTGTTGGAGATCACAAGTGGGGTTGAATTCCTCAACATAGTACTTTTTCTTTCTACCCAAAGATAATTGAACAATAAGAATCTTTGCTCTCCACATAATATTAGCTTCAATATACTCTTTTTGTTGGACATCACAAGTGGGGTTGAATTCCTCAACATAGTATTTTTTCTTTCCACCCAACTCTTTTCCCCATATATGCTTACGAAATTTCTCCATAACAAAATTCTTTAACTCCTTGCTATTTTAGGGACAAGCATTGAGGTAAATATAATGTACAAATGAAATTCCAAGTGCCAAAAAATTAATGGTAACAATTCAAAATGAATAAAAATATTTTAATGTAACGTCTAAGAACAAGAATAAATAATTAATTATAAATTAGAAATCATAAAGAGAAATCATATTAGAGTTGACCACTGAATTAAAATAATGAATAAGGAAAATACAAAATTAAAACAAAAAAAAAGTCAAAAGGAAATATTTTAATATTAGAAATTAAGGAAAAGAATATAGCCACGGGGCTTTGGATTGGTTGGTGAATGGTGCTCTTTAAGGCACTCCTTCGATAGGTTCCCCGGTTCAAATCCCCCATGGGTGCTTAGTAGTAATTAATTAGAAAAAAAAAGAAGGAAAAGAAAATATATAAACTAGAATAATAAAAATTAAAAATAAATGGAAAAAATAAGCCCCAAGAAAGAGAACTAATAACTGTTTAGACTAAAAATCTAAATATATATAAATATCTGTAAAAATACATTCATTAATAAATATGTATATAAATATATATGTATGCAATATAAATATACAAAATTATAACTTTAGTAATAAGGTGAAGAAAAAGAAAGAACAATAAATTATTATTATATATCAATAGATAATAAACTAATGATATGTATATGAAAATCAATATATATGACTAATTATGTGGTTACAAAATTATAACATTAGTAACAAGACTGGAAAAGAAGAGGAGTAGAGGCTCAAGAGACGTTATATAATTTCCCTCTCATGCGTCATTTAACATGAGCAGAGGTGTTGAGGAAGTTTCATTTGCCATACGCTTGGTGAAGGTTTTATAGAACCTCATAAGATTATTTGGCACTCACTTGGTTGCGACATTTGATTGTGGTTTTCAGGGGATGAGTGGTAAGTTTGCGACGAGAGGAACTTCTTGAGGTGTGCAGGGTGGCCTCGAGTCCAAGCCATTCCTCACCCCTCACTTGAAGATTACTAAGTTAGGTTATGTGTTTTAGAAGCTTGGTGCTTACTCAGTATTAATGGGGGTTCAAGGAGCAGTGATTTACGACCTTGGGTTGTTATGCTTAATAGTGACAAGTGATAAACCCTTGTAGCTCGGGTGTGTAGGAGTTATAGTAATGAGGGACGCCCCCACATTTTCTCTCAAGACCTCCAATTTCTCTATCTCACATGTATATTTTCATAGTTTGACTATTTCTGGTTCTTTTGAATGGAGCATTGACCAGTCTGGTCTTGTTCTCTTCGTGGGAGTTATCAAGTGGTTTGGGTTCACTACAGTGACTGCAAAAGGTGGTGGTGACCATCCTGGGTGTAATTCGCCTATGGGGTTGCAGTACTGTGGTTGGTCACATGACATAAGGTGGTGGCTCTAGGCTGTAAGGTCTCTACATTTCTCAGTGCATAAGGAAGAAGGGTGGCTGTTGTGTCTGGGGTTGAAGTTGTCTTGTGTGGGAAGCAGATGGTTCCAGTTAGTCTGGTGGGCTAGAGAGGGCTCTTGCTGTAGTTTTTTTACTATCTCGTCTTGTAGATTTTGGGTTGGTGCTTCTTTACGATGGGCACATTGAACAAAGTTACCAATCAAAAGAGAACTATTACCTCAAAACGAGAAATCTAGCTAAAAAAGCCAAAAAAAACATGAAAAAACAGCCTTAAACAGTTCTAGTAATGAGGGACACCCCACATTTTCTCTCAAGACTTCCAATTTCTCTATCTCACAGGTATATTTTCATAGTTTGAATATTTCTGGTTCTTTTGAATGGAGCATTGACGAGTCTGGTCTTGTTCTCTTCGTGGGAGTTATCAAGTGGTCGGGGTTCACTACGGTGACCGCAAAAGGTGGTGGTAACTATCCTGGGTGTAATTTGCCTATGGGGTTGCAGTACTATGGTTGGTCACACGACATAAGGTGATGGCTCTAGGCTGTAAGGTCTCTACATTTCCCAACACATAAGGAAGACGGGTGGTTGTCGTGTCTGGGGTTGAAGTTGTCTAGTGGGCGGAATAGGGCTCTTGTTGTAGTTTTTTTACTATCTCATCTTGTATATTTTGGGTTGGTGCTTCTTTACGAGGGGCACATTGAACAAAGTTACCAATCAAAAGAGAACTATTACCTCAAAACGAGAATTCTAGCTAAAAAACCCAAAAAAACATGAAAAAGCAGCTTGAAAACGAAAAGTGTTGATGCTCGAATAATTTTATTTATTTATTTATTTTTATTTTTTTACAGGGTAAATTTTCAACATTTTTTAATAATGATGTTAAATATAAAATACCACGACTCCGAAAAACCTTAAAATTCCAATAATAGGCATGACATTAAAGATAGAATATCACGTCTATGAAAAACCTTAAAATTCCAACGATTTTCAGGTATGACATTAAAGATAAAATATCACCTCTATGAAAAGCCTTAAAATTCCAACAATTTTCAGCCATGATGTTAATATTCTTTTAAAAAATTATTACCATTTAATTTATATTAATTTATTTTTATTTTAAGTTTATCATATTAATAACAA
>APFE030705773.1:67967-115724 GCA_000404065.3 Pinus taeda
CTTGAGTAGTTCTTGATGCTTCTGTATAAAATTCTTGTCCTCCCATATGGAATCTTTAGTGGGTAAGTTCTTCCACTTAATGAGATACTCTGAAATTGATCGATTTCGTAGCTGTCGAGTTCTTGTTTCTGTGACTGCTCCAGGTTCCAATATGATTTTTCCTTCCTCGTTAAGTTCCGGCAATATTGTTTGAACTGGGATCTTCTGCAACTTTTGAATGAGTGGCCACACTTCTTCATCCTTCTTCTATTCATCCCTTGCTTCATTTATCCAATCTGGTTGGATAATAGAAATAACACAAAAACAATGCTTCCACATCCTCATCCTTTCTTGAGAGTGCATCTGCAACAACGTTTTGCTTCCCTTTTTTGCAGATGATTTCAAAGTCATAACCCAACATATTTGTGACCCATTTTTTCTGTTCTTCTAAAGATAATCTTTGTTCTAAAAAGTATTTAAGAATATCATGATCCATTTTTACCTTGAAGTGTCTTTCCATTAGGTAAGGTCATCATTTCTTAAGTGCATGTAGTATTGCCAACATTTCCTTCTCATAAATAGCTTTGTGTAAATACTTTCCTTTGATTGGGTGACTTTCAAAAGCAATGGGTCTTTCTTCTTGCATTAAAATAGCACCAATTCCATTTCTTGAGGCATTACATTTCTCAATAAAGGTTTTTTTGAAGTCTAGCGTAGCTAAGACCGGTGCTTGACACATTGTCTCTTTAAGATGTTCAAAGGCCTTTGTTGCTTCTGGAGTCCAAGAAAATGCATCTTTCTTTAGTAATGTTGTTAGAGGTGCTGCTATTTTCCCATAATTCTTAACAAACTTGCGACAATACCCTGTCAACCCGAGAAATCCTCGCAGATGATTTATGGATGTGGGAATTTTTCATTCCTTAATAGCTTTAATTTTGCTAGGGTCTACCTTAACACCTTCATGAGATACAGTATGAACTAAATATTCCACCTCTTGTACTCCAAAGAAACATTTGGATTTTTTTTCATATAATTGTTTCACCTCCAATAGTTTGAGCACTCTGTCAACATGTTGAACATGATCTTTCCAAGACTTGCTATAGATTAGTATATCATCAAAAAATACTAACACAAATTTTCTAAGGGTTTGAAAATGGAATTCATCAAACCTTTTAATGTAGAAGGTGCATTGGTAAGGCCAAAAGGCATGACCAAAAATTCATAATGACCCTCATGAGTTCTAAATGTTGTTTTTAGAATGTCTTCAATCCTCATTCTGATTTGATGATATCCTGAACGAAGTTCGAACTTGGTGAAGTAAATTTATCCATGCAATTCATCCAATAATTCATCAATGGCAGGAATGGGAAATTTATCTTTAATAGTGAGCTTGTTGAGCTCCCTATAATCCGAAAAAATACGCCATGATCCACCAAGTAAATTTATCCATGAAATTCATCCAATAATTCATCAATGATAGGAATGGGAATTTTATCTTTAATAGTGGGTTTGTTGAGCTCCCTATAATCTGGACAAATACGCCATGATCAATCCTTCTTGTGCACCAATACTACTAGAGCAAAGAAAGAACTTTGACTAGGTTGAATTATACCAACCTCTAGCGTTTCTACAACCATACGTTCAATTTCACTCTTTTGGGCATAGGGATATTTGTAAGGCCTGATGTTTGGAGGAATACTTCCTGGAATCAAATGAATAAAATTATCATGATCACGAATAGGTGGGAGGCCTTTGGGAGTCTCAAAAACCTTGGAATGATTGTTCAAGACTTTTTGGAGATCTGGAGAAATAGATGATATCGATGTGGGAACCTCTACCGAACATAATTGTGTAATTATGCCTCGTTGTTCTTTCTTTGGAAGCTTTGTCATGCCATTAGAGCTGATTATCTTTCCTAGTTTCCCTGCGATACCCCTTAATTCAACTTCCTTTCTTTTCGAAAAAAATTCATGAAAAGTTCCTAAAAATTAAAAACTATTGTACCCAAACATTGTAGCCATTGGACTCTTAGTACAACATGAGCACCACCCATTGGAATGGAAAGCATTGGATTATTCAACACATATTTTCCCATGGATATTTTGATATTATGGCACTTTCCAGAGAAATTTATGGTTTTTCCATTTGCAACCATCACTTCACACTAAGGTGCTGGATATAGGAAGCAATTCAATTCCTTAGCTATCTTAAAATGGATAAAATTATGGGTACTTCCTGAATCAATCAACGCTATTACCTTTTTCTTCTTGATGTGTCCTTCTATCTTAATAGTTTGAGGAGTGGTAATTTCGGCCAATGCATTACAAGATATAGTCAGATTCATTTCTTCTTTCTCTAGGGTTTGTTCCTATTGTGTATCCTCTTCTTTTGATGTTTCTAGTTTATTTTCTTCCTCCTCTTCACAATCTATGTAAAATAATCTCTTCTCAGCACACTTATGAAATTTAGTGTATTTGCTAGCACAATTGTAACAAATCCCTTTTGATCTTTTTTCTTCCAATTGTTGTGGTGTCAACCTTGTAGGTTGTGGAAGGCTAGGGCAACAATACTTCCATCTTTATATTTGTGAGTGGTAGGTTTCCTTGTTGCCATAATTTTGCTTTCAATTTTTCTTGCCAACCTGAATGCCTTCACCAATGAATCAAGTTCCCAAAGGTGAACCTCATGTTGGATGTTATCCTTTAAAGTCCATATGAACACATCAATCCTATGCTCCCCTGGAATATATTTTACCCTTATATTCATTTTTTGGAAGTCCTCAATGTGCTCCACCATTGAACGCTTTTGCTTGAGATCTATCAATTGGCCAAAAAAGGTGTTTCTTTTTGTATCCTCATAATGTGCTATCATTTCTTCTGTAAAATTTGCCCAAGTGACAATTTGTTTACGAGATAAAATCCATCGATACCATACAAACTAATTGGGTTCCAAATGTAAAGTTGCAATGCGTACCTTTTGTGTGTTTTGCACATTATGGAGATCAAAATATTGCTCCATCTGTAGTATCCATGTTACGGGATCCTTGCCATCAAAATTCCTCATATCGATCTTTGGAACATGGTGGGTCTTCAATCCAACGTTAGAGTCTATGAAATCATGAATAACATTTCTTTTGTTCTCATCATGAGTTTCCTTTACTACTCTTTCGCATTATTAAGCATTTCTTAAAGCAACTTTGTCAAATCTATCTTCAAATCTTCCATGTTGCCTTTAATCTTTGCTGCTATACCATCCATCTTAGGTTCCATTCCATTTTTTAAACCATCAATCTTAGCTTAAGTTACTTGTGAGAGCGAAATTTGTTGCACTTGGTCTTGTAATTTTGATATATCATGTTGCATTTCTTCATCTTCTTCATGTGTCATAGTAGAGATTTTAGGTTTCTTATTAGGTGTTTCCATTTTCTTTCCTCGGGTCATAAATGAATGATAATTATGCTTCACAATGCCACTTGAATCACTTCAAACTAATTTCTCAAACAAAACTTATGCAAATATAAAAAAAAAAAACTACAAACCTTTTTTTTTTCACTTTGTATGAGCTCGATTTTGAAATGCATGTAACTTTGTAATTTCGGATCTCCAAGTTATGAAATTACGGCCTGTGATAGCCCTATGAGTCCTATTTCCAACCCCACAAGTTTGATTGCGATTGGATTCTCCAAGAAACAATTATGCCCAATCTCCCGTGTTGACCTAATTATAGACTAGTTCAGTAGAGCGAACTTGTACCACATGTCACTGTTTCGACCTTCGTCTCTAAAAACGATACCCAACAAACTACAATCCATCCTCTTTCTGCCGCTTTTTACGAAATTTGAATCTGATGCTCAGAGAGAAAGTTATAACGATTTTCCCAAGGTGATCTGTTTGAGATTGAATTTGGGACCCTGCAAAAACCCTAACTTCCTCAGTTCATATCTCTGAAAATAGCAAGACAAGATATGAAATTCGGTCACGAGGTTCATCATGATTTTAGTTCAAATGGGTTTTAATTTCAGCTTCTAAAGCATTGTAAAAAAAAAATTATAGCAAAAATGCCACGATGACCTGTTGAAGCAGCGAAACCCTAGAATCCAAAGCTCTGATACCAATTGTTATGCAACCAACTCACAAATGTGAAAATTGCTGAATCTAACACATCAGAAACCCCTACTGCAATTACTAGTTTACAATCTCCTAATTTTTCTTTACATTAATAATTTATTTAATTGCATAAACATCGAAGTAAACATTATTGCAACCTTCACGAATATATAGATCATGCACTGAAATAAACATAGACAATCACACAAGGGGCACTGTTATTTTTGGACAATCGTCCCCGGAAAAACCCAATTCGGGAAAACTGATGCAACATATAGAGGGTTTGTATTATTAAGCAGATTTGTGAATACAGCTAGGGTGCTAGAAATGGCTCACCCAATAGCAGTAGTACCTCTATCTGGAGACAGATATTCCGGCAAATCAACAAGCAGATGATCAAACCCCACAGCGTCTCCAAATGTTCCTTATGCTAGACAGTTAAATATGCTCGGAGCATTGGTCTGGAACTGCATCACTCCTCTAGGAGTTACGTCACCCTCTCTTGGCTCAGGTTCTACTGATCTACTCTCAATCTTCCCCACAAAATCTCCCCAACGCTGCCTCTGAGGCCCAGAATCAGCTACTATGGCTTTTACATCACCTTCGCCAGACCTCTGCATCCTCTACCTCAGCTCTTTGGCCTCTGTGCTAGCCCTTTTAGGTCCTGCATTGTCTCTCCCGACATTGCGTTGCCTCTCTTCTAATCGTTCTCGGAAACTCAAGAATTTGACCTTTCCCAGGGGCTTCGTCAAAATGTCGGCGACCTGCTCATCAGTCCCAATATGATGGAGCCTTATCGCTCCTCGTTGTACCATATCACAGATAAAGTGGTACCTAATGCCGATGTGCTTGGAGAGATCATGAAATATGGGATTCTCTGATAAACAAATCCCACTCTGTTTGTCGCAGAGGATCACGGTAGTATCCAACATATGACCAAACAACTCAGTAAAGAGCTTCCGCAACTAGACAACTTCACAGGAGGCCATACTCGCAGCAATGTATTCGGACTCAACAGTGCTCAAAGTGACCGACTTCTGCTTCCTGCTCATCTAGGATATCGAAGCGGAATCCAATGAGAAACAACACCCGAAAGTTCTCTTTTGGTCCACCACACTGCCTACCCAATCAACATCGGAATAACCATGCAGCCTCACATCTTTGACAGTGTATCTCAGTGCATGAGTGGTTGTGCCTCGAAGATATCTCAGAATATTCTTGGCACCAATCCAATGTGAGTGATGAGGCTCAACCATATATTGGTTCAATGTGTTGACTGCAAAACATATATCCAGATGGGAGTTCACCAAGAACACCAATGCTCCTATGAGTTGACGATACTCAGAAGCATTTCCCAACACAGGTCCGTCAGCACTATCGCATAACTTCTTGAAGTTAAGCTCCATCGGGGTAGTCACGGGCTTGCAGTCCACCATACCAAATCTCTCCAATATCTTCACCATGTATTTTCCTTGAGATAGGAAAAATTCTCCTGCCTTTTGTCAGACCTCCAGCCCTAGGAAATAATGCATCAGTCCTAGGTCCTTCATCTCAAATTTGGAATCCAACTACCTCTTAAATTTGTGAATGAGAGGGTCTGCACCTGTCAGAAAGAGGTCGTCAACATACACCACTAGTATGAGAGGCTTATCATCTTCAACCTTAAAGTAAAGGTTTGGATCAGCTTCACTTCTAGTGAATCCTAGCTTCATCACATAGCTATCGATCCTCTCATACCAAGCTTAGGGTGCTTGCTTCAGACCCTATAGAGCTTTCTTCAACCTACATACATGAGATTCCCGATTATGAATCTCAAACCCCTCAGGTTGTTCCACATAGACTTCCTCTTTAATCAAACCATGCAAGAAGACAGTCTTGACATCCATCTAATGTAGGTTCCATCCTTGCGAAGTAGCAAGGGTTATGATCGAGCGAATGGTGTTGTATCGGGAAACTGGTGCAAATATCTCATCGTAATCCACACCTTCCTTTTGAGAGAAGCCTCGAGCAACAAAGCGAGCCTTGTACTTTTTAACACTCACATCAGCTCCATGCTTGATTTCGTAAAGCCATTTCGAGGTGACAAATGTTTTGTCCTGGGGTCTGGGGACCACATCCCAGACATCATTCTTCATGATCGACTCGTATTCTTCATTCAAATCATCCTTCCATGATGCTTTATGGCTTCCTCGAACGATGTAGGCTCGTTTTGAATGATGGTGCTCATAATGGTTAAGTATCCCTGATACCTGGTCGACTTCTTGCTTTCACAGAAAGTCCCTCTGGGTGCAATATGTCTCTCGGCATCTTCCTAGAAGAGGAGGGATCTTGTGGAGGGGGGTCAATAGGATCCATTGGTTCTTCAACATCGAGCATCATTTCAGCTTCCTTCTCATCCAACTTCCTAGTGTCAGCTTCTTTATCTTTCCTTAGAATAGGAAGATTGTCAACCTTGCTAAGAGCCATATCTTCATCAAAGGTGACATCATGACTTATTTCGACTTCATTTTGACCAGCCACATAGCTTCTATAACCATTAGAATTTTCGCTATAGCCCACAAAGATTCCCTTCTTTCCAGATGCACCCAATTTGCTTATTTTCTCTTTCAGCACATGAAAATATATGAGACTTCCAAAAATTCTAAAATGAGAGAATTAGGTTTCTTACTAGTGAACATTTTTTTGGGAGTCTTGGAATCCAATGCTTGATGAGGGCATTGGTTTTGAACATATACGGCAGTATTCGCAGCTTCGACCCATAGAAACTTCGGAAGCCTTTGATCATGGAGCATGGCACGGAAAACTTCCACAATCATACGATTATTTCTTTCAGCGACACCATTCTGCGCAGGAGTGTATGGTGTTGTGGTCTCCCTCTTAATGATAGCTTCTTTTCAAAAGTCATGGAACTCATTGGATTCATACTCGGTCTCATTATTAGTCCTTAATATCTTGATTCTCTTCTCGGTTTGATTCTCGATCAAGGATTTGAAGTGACGGAACCAGGTGAGCACTTCATCCCTCTTTTTCAAGAAGTATATCCAAGTCTTACGAGAATAATCATCTGTAAAAGTGAGATAATATAGATATCCTCCCAAAGAGTTCACGGGCATCATACCAGATATGTTGGAGTGAACCAACTACAAAATGTCGGAGGTCTTGCTATGGCTTGAGGGGAATGGTCCCCTTTTGATATTTCCTTCGGCACATCCCAGACATACACCTTCACGCTCTACTTTGAACTCGGGCATCCTTGTCAGCATCTGTCTCACATCGGGTGGAGCCTTATAATGAAGGTGGGAAAACCTCCGGTGCCATAGTTCAGACAGTAGAGATGTGTTGCAAGATATGACTCCCAACGGACTTCCACCAACTTGATATAAAGAGTCAACCCGAAACCCAAGAGTGAAAGCATATTTAAAATTCTTTCTCGAAACATGTACCTTGCCATTGATGAATGCTACCTTGTAGTGTTTGTCTTCCATTGTTGAAATGGACACCAAGTTATTCTTGAGATCAGGTACATATAAGACTTCTTGCAAATGAATTGTGTTACCCTGATTTAATTGAAGAGTAACATTCCCTACCCCCTTTACATGATAGATGGAATTATCTCCAAGTTTGTCTCTTTCTCTATCAGATTAGAGAGAGCTTCCTTGTAACCAGTGAAGTGCCTTGAAGCACCACTATCAATAAGCTAATTGCCCAATGAGTCCGGAGGAGAGGTAGTGGAGAAGGCCAATATCAGATAATACTCATCTTTCTTATTGTTAACAACATTTGATTCATACCTGGAGTTCTTTCTTTCTTGGAGGGTTGACCACTTCCTTGATTTCCCACATTCCTCTTTCCTTTGCCATTGAACTTTCCATTCCTTTGATTGTGGTTGGAGTTGCCCCTAGAGTGATTTTGATCATCATCGCGTGATGTGTCCTTTCTATTTGGACACTCCCTCACATAGGGATAAATTTATTGCAAACGAAGCATCTTCCTTTCCTTCCACCCTTCGATCTGGGCTTTCCTTTGAAATGGCTTTTAGACCTAGAATTATTTCTCCTTTTGGCATGAGAGGAGAAAACAGTGGGGTTTCCTTTGCTTGAAGTCATTTCTTGCTCCACCATCCTTGTCTCTTCTTGAATGCATCTCGACATCAATTATTCATATCACAAAATTTGGTCATTGTTGAGAATAGTGGTTCTAAACATATACCATTCAGATGGGAGCCCTCTAAGAGTAGTGATAGTCAGTTCCCTGTCAGGAATGAATTCTCCAATCAATAGGAGATGATCCTTAATAAGTAGGATCAAATATCCTCGTCCTTGCCCTTATTAATATCCTTCAGCTTATTTTTGAGGAACAAAACTTGATTTGCATTACTAATTTTAAACAAGCTTACCAGTCTATCATAGATCTCCTTGGAGGTGTTCAACTCGGAAATGTAGGCCACCAGATGCTTATCAATTGAGTCTCAGATAATCTTCTTCACTTTGACTTCACCCTTAGTGTACTTGTTCTTTGTAGCAGCCGGTGCATTTGATGGAGGCTCCGAAATTTTACCCTTGACATAGTCCAACACTTCTTGCTCTTCCAATGTCAGATCAAGAGACATCTTCAATCCGTGATAGTCAGACTTCTCACGGAGCTTGTCTTCGGCTAGGAAGTGAGATGAGGAACCCATGAAGCCTTTTGACCTTTCCAATTGTCTTCGGTGATTTCTCTTTCACTCTTGCTTGGGCTTTGTCTTCACCTCTCCTTTGATACCATGTTAAGTTATGGTATGTTCTATGCTTAAGAGCAATTTACTTCAAGTTTTCTTATTAGCCCAATATCAATTTCCAGAATTGCAATCACATCAACATGATAGTAAAATGCAGATAGAACATAAATGTAAATAGTAGAAGGCAAGCTGAGACAAGAGACACAAGATGTGGCACCAGCAAGGGACAAACCCCAATGCGGGGAAACCCTTGATCAATTCTTCTTATATTCTTCAATAATTCAGCAGAGAGAGAGAGATAGTACAATTACACAATTCTATAATTTTATGACAACAACAACTAAACCCTAACAAACAAAGTAAAAGCTGGTCAAACAAGTCAACAATGACCTCAAGTCAACCTCAGTCAACTCGGCCTCCAATAACAATGATAGGTAGCCTAAAATAGTTTGAAAATGGTGGTCAAACAAGGGTCAACGCTTGCTGTCCAGAACTGCGGCTTGCTGGGAAGAGACTCCCCACACTAATCTGAAGTCAAAGGTGCCTCCTTGTTGGTCAACACAAGCAAAGTTTAGCCCTACTGCTCCACAATCAACCTAAAGTCAACGTTTCCCTAGATCAGACCCACGTCCTTCCTTCTTCCCACGTGAGAGTGACCTGCTCCTCCTACGCATACCCAATTAGATTAGGAGAGAGAAGAATGAGATGATGAAATGATGTGAATAATGCCACAATGTCTCCTCCTTTTATATGGCATGTTGAGGATAAGCTGGGGGTGTAAAACACTATTTTGCTTGCTAGTCAACCTTGACAAATTGTCAAGAAATACAAATAAATTCATATCTCCATGAATACATGTCGGAATTCGATGATCGTTAGATCAATCCTACACCTCTCGATGAGAGGAATCCAAGAAAAATATTAGCTGCCATAAATAAGGTGACCCACATGGAGTTTGGCCCTAGTTTCTAATTTTAACAGTCGTCTATGATCTGCAATCGCTCTAATACCATGTGAAAATTGCTGAATCTAACACATCGGAAACCCCTACTGCAATTACTGGTTTACAATCTCCTAGTTTTTTACATTAACAAGTTATTTAATTACATAAACATCGAAGTAAACACTATTGCAACCTTCACGAATATACAGATCATGCACTGAAATAAATAGAGACAATAACACAAGGGACACCGTTATTTTTGGACAATCATCCTCGGAAAAACCCAATTCAGGAAAACTGGTGCAACATATAGAGGGTTTTTATTATTAGGCAGATTCACGAATACAACTAGGGTGCCAGAAATGGCTCACCCAACAAAGATATTCCAGCAAATCAATAAGCAGATGATCAAACCCGACAACGACTCCAGTTGTTCCTTATGCTGGATAGCGAAAGTTGCTCCAAGCATTGCTCTGGAACTGCGTCACTGCTCCAGAAGCCGCGTCACCCTCTCCCAACTCAAATTCTGGTGATCTTCTCTCAGTCTGCCCCACAAAATCTCCCCAACACTGCCTCTGATGCCTAGCGTCAGCCTCTATAGCTTCTGTGTCACCTGCGTCAGCCTTTCGCGTCCTCTGCGTCAGCTCTTCGGCCTCTCCGTAAGCCCTTCTAGGGCCTGCGCTGTCTCTCTTGGCATTGTGCTGCCTCTCTGCTATGTATTCTTTAGCCTCAGATGAAAATCCCTTACTGAACTACCCATCACTGCAACTTTGATCACTAACTCGATTTCCTCAACAAACCTCACCCCAAAAAATCGAATTCTTTGATCACTTGGTATGTCTCCAACTGACCCTCAAGCCTCCTCTTACACTTTTTCTATTGATGAATCATTGACTGAGATTAAGTCCCTAATCAATGGCTAAGATTAGAACTCATTTGATCCTTGTCACTTAGAACTTTCTCACCCATATTTTATTAATACATATTATTATTTTTGTTTTCCTAAGTTTAGACTTAAGAACCTGTTGGACCTAAGAATTATCCTTAAAATACATCCACTTTCACTCTGTTCAACATCCACTTTCTCTCCATTCACACATTTTCTCACCTCTATTCCACCACCATGTCATCACATTAGCTTCACTTTCATCATTATATGGGTTATCCTTGTGTTTTCCAAAACATTATTAATTCTTAGTATTTTTTAAGTGAATTTGTGGTTAAACTTTAGAAAATAATCTCCATATACTTATACCTAACAATTAGAATGAGTTTGTTGACATGTGTAGGTACAAAGGAAGCTTCCAAGGCATCTTTATGTGGCACTCTATGTTCAAATTCGAATTTGAGGAGATCATGGACCTCATGGAAGAGATCATGGAGGATATGGTTATGTGTCACCATTGGTTGAGAGATATGTGGATTTGAAGAGGGAATAGTGGATCATCATTATGAATTTGTTATCCCATATTGCTGTATAAATAGGAGTGTTATCTCCTTCATTTGTAATCTTAATTTTTATAATTTTGAAACTTAGTCCTTCATTTGTAATTTTCGATTTTAGAATCATTGTAATGTAGAGTTTATGACCTCTTGGAATGTAGAACTTGGAGCTTGTAATTGCAATTTTCAATTGATGATAAATAAAGTGGATTGGATTTTCTTCTACATTTGGCTTCTTTCTAGTTGTGCTTGTGGAGCTATGGAGGGCTCCCATTGCCTCACTTGCATGCTCGTTTTGTTTTGGTAAACTTTCATTTTATGTTTGTTTGTGAATTTTCATTAGATTAAATTATTGGTTCATATGTTTGAAATATTAACGAATGACCTTTCATAAGAAAGTATTAATGTTTCTTTCAATGAATCTGATTTGTTATTTAATTTTTTATTTCATTAGTTTAAGTTTCTGATTCATATGCTTGAGATATAAATGAATAGTCTCTTGTAAGAGAGCTTTAATATTTCATGCAACCAATTAGAATTAGGTTTAAGTGCTTTAATTTTATTAGTTTAAATAGTTTGTTGATTAAGATGATTAGAAACATTAATGAATAGTCTCCTATAAGGGAGCTTTATTATTTTTTACACTTGTCACAATGTCTTTAGATTTCATTTTGATTAAATGACTAAATAGGTGTTAGAGATCCCAATGAAAGACCTCCTGTAAGGGAGATTTGGCATTCCTTCACCTAGCTTAGTTTAGTTTGTCTCTAAGTCCATATATATTGGATGATCCTCGAAGTTTACTTACCCGGATTGATAGTAAATGAAACTCTAATTTGCATTTGCATTTTAGACCCCAACATTTTGGCGCCGTTGCCGGGGAAGATGATTTGGAGATAGACTTAGGAAATTATTTTTATTATAATTTCCTTTTATGGAATAACTTATGAAATTTGGTGATGGCATGCTCTTCATAAAGGAGTTCAAGTTTGGAGCATTTTTTATTTTCATACTTAGTTAGTTTTAAATTCAGTCTTTTTAAAACCCCCCATTTCTTACTAATCCATCTACGGATGAGAGAATTCAAGATGTTGAACAGGTACTTCTTGGAGAACAAGGACAATATTGAGCACTGGTTTCAAAAGAACCTTGCGCCAACTCCAAGAATAAGACAGGTTACTCACATGCTTGCAAATAATCAAATAAAAACTGTAAATCTAGATGTGAGCATTTTTGAATTTTTAGTCCATAGATGGCTTCACTGGAAGCATCTTTTACCTAGGAAATAAAAATACTTTCAAGATAAAATGGAATAGATTAGCAAAATAAAACTAGATATGGTAGATTTTTCTTTTAGTCATGTTTTTTAAAATAAAAATAATAAAAAAAATCATCATCATTTCTCATGAATAAATTTACATCCACGCTAACCTGAAAAATAAAAATAAACAAATCAATAGGTTAGTATGCTCAATTCCTGCGCTTTAAGCAATCAGGGAGATCAGAAAATCTATTGATTTATTTTCAAAATTAAATAAAAATTTCTTGTTGGGAAATTTGCACAAATCATTAAAACTACAAGCATCATAAGAAATAAAAATCATTTTTTTAAAAATTCGTTTATTTTCGATTTCAAAATTTAAAAATTCAATTTGTATCTTAGTGATTTGATCAATGTTTTAAAACTTCTCTACATAAAACTTCTTGGCATATGATTTCTTTCTCTGCAAATGTGTTAGAATCATTTCTTCAAACAAGCCAAATCTGCATATAAACAATTCAAAATTAGTCTTTAAAGAAGAAATCTGCAATACAAATGCATTCAGCTTGATCTAATTGCAAACAAAATTTTCTCTTAATCTTTTTAAAATCAATTATTTCATGATAAGGGAAGTTTTACACGATCCTATCTCGCAATTTCAAGATTAAAATTGAAAACAATTATAAAGAAATCGCAACAAACAAGCAACAAATATGTTGTTTGTAAAAGGTTCTAAAAACTTTTAGAATAAAGTCTTTATAAACAAAGCCCCCAAACTAGAACAATTACGATGCTCATAGAACAACTAGTGCCAACAACAATAATACTAGCATATAACTGTAGGGAACTCATTGTGGCAGTTACAAAATTTCTTGCAACAACACCAACAACATTGACCCCTGCAACCACAACGATATTTGCATAAAATTCTTCTTTAGACTATGTCCTGAAAAAGCTTTCAAAATTTACTCTCACTAGCCCATGTCTTCCAATGAAAAAAACCAATTTGTCACTCTAGCTCGAAGAAGACACATTTGGAAAACATTCAAGGACTGTCTTTCCATATCTTGTGCACCCATGCAAACAACACACTGTAAACCGAACCGTGCATAGACAACAGCTGTTGCAACACTATGTTGCCCAACACCTGCCTCAGCTATTATTATTTTCTTGCTGATGTGTTTTGCAGTAAGTGCTGGTGCAACAACGCTGTTAATCTTATGGGCACCAGTATGGTTGAGATCTTCTCTTTTCAGATAAATTGGTGGTCCTCCATCTAAACGTTTTATTGAGGGTAGGGTACATATTTTATGTATTTCCTCAGGTAGACACTATGGCTATCGTTTTCGTTATGGCTATTGCCATGGCTCTTTCCCTTCACACATATCTGTAGGAAAGGCATATAATCTCGTTGACTCCCACCAAAAACCACACCCACCAAAAACCATTCAAACATGATAAGGTGTGGCCCTCTTTTACATATCGCCATTCCAGATTTTCCACACTCAAATTCAGTACAAATTTGTCATTAATAGACAACATGTTGACCCCTTCTCCACTAATACATTTTGGCAAACCATTCACCCCATTCGATGAACTCATTTTTGGCAAACCATTCGATGATACAATACAGATTTAGTTCAGATTTCCTCATCTGAATGCATGGCATTTGATCTATTTTGGTAAGATTTCACTGTTTGGCTGTGGCTTAGTTCTCCGAGAGTATAGTTTAATTCTTGTCGATTGCATTCAAACCACTTGAATGTTAGGGATCATGCTTAGATTCGAAAAACCCAAGCCTAGGTGCTCGGGATTCATTTGGTTATGGCGATGCAAAAGTGATAGACCCTAGCGGGAATCACTCCAAAAATAAGGTGTAAAATCCCGACATCAACGGTCTTCCCTAGTTGAACAAATTTGATCATAGAAAATCATTCACACTCATGTGACCTTTGGACTGGATAGTGGTGAATAATAATACAAGTTCATCCACAATTATCTTATCGAACGGTGAATCCTGCATGTGAATTTCCACTGAATCTGGTCTACCAAGTACAAGGATTATTTTCGATATTTTCGATAACCACAACAAATGTGAGGAACCCTGCAGAAAAAACACAGAGTAGTTGTTGCGTCTGTTCCAAATTGTGATCTCGATGAGAATAATTTGTCAGCGACTGTTTTGCGCTTTCTTATGATGATATTCAGACAAAAGAGGTTGCTTCTATTCATCTACGAAATATGTTATCTATAGGAGGTGCACCTCCAATCGATATGCTCATCCAATCGAGTGTAGTTTTGCTGCTTATTGATATTCTCAAGAATGGTGATATGCCACAGCTTCAGTTTGAAGCAACTTGGAGTCTAACCAATATAGTCGCCAGAACTTCTGAGCATGCAAAGGTTGCGATTGACTCCGGGGCACTCCCTATATTTATAGAGCTTCTTAGCTCTGAGAAAGATAACGTTATAGAACAGGTTGTTTGGGCTTTGGGAAACATTGCAGGAGACTCAACAGTATAGAGATCTCGCACTCGCTCATGGAGCATTGAGGTCGGTTATTACCAATTTAATGAGAATGCCAGATTTTCAATGGTCAGAAATGCTGCATGGACTCTCTCAAATCTTTGTCGGGAAAAACCTTTACCTTCATTTGAGCTGGTGAAAGATGCATTCCCTATACTGGGGCGCCTTATCCATATGAAAGATGAGGAAATATTAACAAATACATGCTGGAATTTATCTGATCTTACTGATAGCCCAAGTTTGAAAATTCAGGAAATCATTGATGCCGGCATTTTCCCAAAGTTGGTGGAGCTTTTGTCGCATCCTTCATGGTTGGTCGTTATTCCTGTCTTGCGAACAATGAGAAACATTGCCTCAGGCGATGATGTGCAAACTGAGTTTGTTATCGATAATTAGGTTCTCCCTCACATCTTGTTATCACAACAGATATTGGTATTATCACGTTTTTTCACCCTATTATTTTTGTTCACCTGTTTTAATGGCTAATGTAGCAGCACAGGGTGATATTCTGGCAACAAAGTGGGAAGTTATATGTCTTGAGGGATCTGTGCCTTAGCAAGTCTTGTTTCGACATCAAGAGTTCTCGGCATAGCACATTGGCAAACTTTGGAAGTGAAATTGAAAGATTGATTTATCGAACATTCAGAGGATTACCTTGTTTTGGCAATAGAATTAAAACTTCTTCATGTTGTATGCTTTAATATAACGTACTAAACTGTAGGGAAAAAAAAAACTATAATGCCAAGCTTTTACATTTACATGAGTCATCGGACATAAACAGGGAGTTGATTTACATTTCATGGTTCTTTTTATTAAAAATAGATTGTTATTACCATCATGAACTGGACTAAAATTATGCTTTTGATATTCCTTAACTAGTTTCATTTTGGCATACAATTTTTGCGTAAAAATCAGGAAGGGAATGACTATCTCTTCTTGAACAAACTTATGTTCTTTATGCCAAGTTTTTTAGCAGGTTTTGGATGATCAACTGATCATTAAGGAGATTAATTTGTGACGACAATTGGTCTTCAAAAGACTAGTTTCATGAGAAATTCTAAAGAACAAGACCATGATCATAAGAACGACATTTCCAAGAAATTACAAATTCTTGTAACTTCTTGTAAGGGTTTAATGGTTTGATATGTTGTATGACAGATTAGCAAATTCGAAGACTTGGGGGTTGCTCTTAAATGTACAAGGATGGTGAAATACCTATCCACACTTGAATTCGACGTCTATAGGTGGCTAATCAAACTCAACTATTTTAGCAGAAATTGTAGAATTAAGAAGCAGATTTGCTATTTTTCAGATTTTGCATGCCATAATTCACTTTTTCCCAGCAAGAGTCATTATCCATTTCCCATTATCCACATACACTTCATTACATTTTATTCAATCCTCACCTATCAATAAAAGCAATGAAGCTCATTTACTAGCTTTTCGTTCCACTTTACATATTCATTGTCAGTTTCCTTTTTCCTACCCTTGCAAATAAAACCTTCCTTCCATGCACCATTGAGTCCATAGTCCTTAAGTCTAAATATTTTTCTAAAAACACCTTGAAGCTTGCATGCCTTAAGGGCAAGCTATCATGTCGATAAACAAAGGGAATACATCAATGTCCCTTGTTCATCGGATCTTCTAAGTATTCGACCCCAACAAATTCATTCATACTTAGAAAGATGTGTTAGGGGCACCTTGACTCTCATCTAAATCAAAGATGGGAGCTCTCGTGTTGACTAGTGGCATCCATTAATGGCCATTAAGTTAACAATTTCTTGTTATGTTCGACACCAAAACATTTATTCACCTGACAAGAACTGTGCCAACGAGTGTAGAAGACTTGAAGACCCATCAATTTGTAGCAGAAGAAGCAGATTTACTTTCATTACTTTTCAGTTTTTGTTGTAAATGACTTGAAGACAAGTCAATAAATAAGGTTGGGGGGAAGTGCAAATTCTAAATTTTATATACCTTCCAAGCCTTATACATTTCCAATCGCATTCAACAACAAATTCCGAACATTCAGCAGAAGATCCAACAACAAATTTAGTAGCAGATGCAGCAACAATAAAAGATTCACTTTTTCGACTTCATCCACCATTTTCACAGCCAAGTGAAGAAGACTATGATTAGAATTTTGCAGCCACACATGCACAACTCTCATCCATTTTTGAAAGGGTAAGTTGAGATATGATATTTTCTAACTTTTAGCCATTTAATTCCTTGAAAGCTAGAATGATAATTTTTGGAAAAAAAACTTCCTTTCCTCATTTCATAAAATTGCCAAAACCATCAGTTTGTGGGGGGGATACATTTACATTCCTAATTTGCCACATTCATATTTTTCCATATTCATATATCACATTCTAAAACCCACGTACCTTCAAAATATATTCATTATTACATGAACATATAAATGGATTTGCAAAAAGTACTTAAAAGCTAATTGGACGCAACACAATCATGGTTGTTACACAAGAACCAACCATGATGCATTCCAACAAAATACTTTGCAATAAAAATCAAATTATCATTATGCAAAGTTCATACATTAAAATTAAATGCAACAAACAAAACATGGTTGAAACACAAGAACCAACCAAGTTGCAATTCATCAAAAACACTTTGCAAAAGTTAAATAAATGATATCATGCAAAGTTTAAGCCAAAGCTCCAGTATCAAAAAGTAATGTAATAGATTGTATGAGGACATGCAATACCTTTAGTTTGGGGGTATGTTGGGCTTAAGAATTATCCTTAAAATACATCCACTTTCACTCCATTCAACATCCACTTTCTCTCCATTCACACATTTTCTCACCTCTATTCCACCACCATGTCATCACATTAGCTTCACTTTCATCATTATATGAGTTATCCTTGTGTTTTCCAAAACATTATTAATTCTTAGTATTTTTTAACGAATTTGTGGTTAAACTTTAGAAAATAATCTTCATATTCTTATACCTAACAATTAGAATGAGTTTGTTGACATGTGTAGGTACAAAGGAAGCTTCCAAGGCATCTTTATGTGACACTCTATGTTCAAATTTGAATTTGAGGAGATCATGGACCTCATGGAGGAGATCATGGAGGATAAGGTTATGTGTCACAATTGGTTGGAAGATATGTGGATTTGAAGAGGGAATAGTGGATCATCATTATGAGTTTGTTATCCTATCTTGTTGTGTAAATAGGAGTGTTATCTCCTTCATTTGTAATCTTAATTTTTAGAATTTAGAAACTTAGTCCTTCATTTGTAATTTTAGATTTTAGAATCATTGTAATGTAGAGTTAGGACCTCTTGGAATGTAGAACTTGGAGCTTGTAATTGCAATTTGCAATTGATGATAAATAAAGTGGATTGGATTTTCTTCTACATTTGATTTCTTTCTAAGTGTGCTTGTGGAGCTATAGAGGGCCCCTATTGCCTCACTTGCATGCTTATTTTGTTTTGGTAAACTTTCATTTTATGTTTGTTTGTGAATTTCATTAGATTAAATTATTGGTTCATATGTTTGAAATATTAGCGAATGATCTTTCGTAAGAAAATATTAATGTTTCTTTCAATGAATCTGATTTGTTATTTAATTTTTTATTTCATTAGTTTAAGTTTTTGATTCATATGCTTGAGATATAAATGAATAGTCTCTTGTAAGAGAGCT
The DNA here is from genome assembly GCA_000404065.3 of Pinus taeda. Taxonomy (NCBI): domain Eukaryota; kingdom Viridiplantae; phylum Streptophyta; class Pinopsida; order Pinales; family Pinaceae; genus Pinus; species Pinus taeda. The sequence continues at coordinate 86,613 of APFE030705773.1, forward strand.
TTAATATCTCATGCAATCAATCAGAATTAGGTTTAAGTGCTTTAATTTCATTAGTTTAAATAGTTTGTTGATTAATGTGATTAGAAATATCAATGCACAGTCTCCTGTAAGGGAGCTTTAATATTTCTTACACTTGTCACAATGTCTTTAGATTTAATTTTGATTAAATGACTAAATAGGTGTTGGAGATCCCAATGAAAGACCTCCTGTAAGGGAGTTTTGGCATTTCTTCACTTAGCTTAGTTTAGTTTGTCTCTAAGTCCATATATATTGGATGATCCTCGAAGTTTAGTTACCCAGATTGATAGTAAATGAAACTCTAATTTGCATCCGGTTGTTCGTTATGCTGGATAGCGAAAGCTGCTCCAAGCACTGCTCTGGAACTGCGTCACTCCTCCAAGAGCTGCGTCACCCTCTCCCGACTCAAATGTTGGTGATCTTCTCTCAGTCTGCCCCACAAAATATCCCCAACGCTGCCTTTGAGGCCTAGCGTCAGCCTCTACAACTTTTGCGTCACATGCGTCAGTCTTCTGCATCCTCTGCATCAGCTCTTTGGCCTCTGCGTAAGCCCTTCTAGGGCCCGCACTGTCTCTCCTGGCACTGCATTGCCTCTCTGCTATGTATTCTTCAACCTCATATGAAAATCTTTTGTTGAACTACCCATCACTGCAACTTTGATCACTAACTCGACTTCCTCAACAAACCTCGCCTCAAAAAATCGAATTCTTTGATCACTTGATGTGTCTCCAACTAACCCTCAAGCCTTCTCTTATACTTTTTCTATTGATGAATCATCAGCCGAAATTAAGTCCCTAATCAATGGCTAAGATTAGAACTGGTTTGATCCTCGTCACTTAGAACTTTCTCACCCATATTTTATTAATACATATTAATATTTTTGTTTTTCTAAGTTTAGACTTAAGAACTCATTAAAAATATTAATTATTTTAATAATTCCTCATCCGAGTGGATTTTCTTCAAACGATTTATGAGTCTTGGAGATTTCATGTGTTTTAGTCTCTCCACCAATTGTCAAGGCTAGAGCACCTCTGATACTACCCAAAATCAACAACAAAATCGAAGAAAGAGATAGATCACCGAATTCGAAAGTAGCCTCTCCGAGGAGTCAACCTCCTTTACATTACACAAATGAACAATTCTTGGATGATACAAATGACAAGACCTCATTTCTACATATAGGAGTCTAAGGGGTTACAATATAATCAAAGCCGATATAACAATAATAATGTAAGGGCAAAACAATAACAATAGTGGGCTTCTATGGGGCACAATAATAACAATATGGGGACAACATGGGCACAACAATAACAATAACGGGCTACAATGACAATAATAATAAGGGAATACACTAGTATTATAGGGACCTAACATGTTTCATGATAAGTTGAAGCATATTGATATTAAGCACCACTTCATTTGTGATATGGTGCAGAAAGGAGTAATGAGGCTCCAATATATCTCCACTAATGAGCTAGAAAATTGTCATTCTCACAAAACTTCTATCTTGGGTGAAGTTTGTATACTTCAAAGGCAGGCTTGGACTTGTGGAGAACCCCTATATTAGTGAGAGGGAGCATTGATGTGACATCAACGGGGGCACAACTCAAACTATTGGTGACAACAGGAGCATGGACCAGACTATTGATGGGTGGACAACAAGGGCTCAAACTATTAATGAGAACAAGAGCATGGCTCAGACTATTGATATGATAGCATGAGGGATGGAAATTCTAGAGAGAATAGTCCCTGAGGCCCATACACTCAATAGAGTGGGTGCCTTGATAAGATAGCATAAGGGACAAACATTCTAGAGAGAATGATCCATGAGGCTTGGACACTCAATGAAGTGAGTGCCTTTTCGACATCATGGCCTAGAGTGACGCCTTTGGATTAGAGACATGGGTTTCCTTAGGGTTTGACCATTGGTGATGGCAACCCTGAACTAGTCGGAGTACCATGAGGTGAGGCGCCCACCAGATCATGGTCACTAGTTGAGTGAGTACCATTGATTAGGAGAGCTAACCTGGGTTGTGGTACATATTGATGATGATGCTGATGTCGATCAACAATGTTGACCTATATGATAATGTTATTAATGAATTGAACATTTCCTTAGAAAGATCATGTATATAGATAACATTTGGATAGTCGTTATGAATACCTCCCTAGCTAAGAGGGAGTGTTGAATTTTGTAGCTATGGTTGATCTTCATATATTTTCATTTCTAATTATGAATTATATTTGTAAAAGAAAATTTATTTGAGGCATGTTCTTCATGCTTGCAAGAAAAATAAAATATTTATTTTTGTATTCAAAAAGAAATATATTATAAGGCTCAGCAAGAGTGGGAAAAATGAAAATTTGAATTTTTTATTTGCCCCAAGTGACCAAGTCAGCCCTCTAAGAGACATGTTGGCCAACTTAGACGAGGCACCCATCTGCATCATTGAAAGACTATAAATAGCCACTTGCATCCCTCCTAATGGGAATTATCTGGTTTGCGACTTATGCGAAGTCTGAGGCACATCTTTTGTGGAATAAATGCGAGGTTTGAGGCACTTTTTTTTAGGAATGATGCGAAGATCTGAGACTCATCTCTTACGTTTTGAGGCACGAAATTTTGTGACATGATTCAAACTTTAAGGTTGAGACAAAGGTGAAACTTCCACCCCCCTCGAGACCTTGACTTTTGTGGTAATCTGTGATATAGTGCACATTATGAGGTTGGGATATAGGACGGGTTTCGGCCCTCTTAGAGTCATTATATTTGTGATACATCTTTGTGGCATAGTGCGAGTTCTAAGGTAGACTTGGAGGATGTACGTTTCTTGGCCTTGTTGTAGAGCTTCTATGGAAAAAATTATGGAGGGTTGACTTGGTCCTTGGTGGTTGGTCATCTTATTGGTTAATTGACTTTGATGTATCTCTTGCTGCATTGATTCTCTAAGGAAAAGTTTGGTTGGGCTTTTCCCCATTGTGGGTTTTCCCAGGTTAAAATATTCTTGTCTCTTTGTGTATTGTGATCTTTATTGCTCATGTTTTCTATGGTTGAATTTTTGAGTGTATAATTGCTTAATGATATCTTGAAAGAGAAAAATAGCCACCTACATCATTAGAAATAATTATCAAGTTTCATAAATAAGTACTTGTATCAATTATACTAGAAAACTTACACAAAACTCACCCATAGCACGAACTATCACCCATAGACGAATGGACAAACAAAGATAGTCAATAAATGACTTCTGGGGTACGTAAGGAACTATGTGTTAGGGTAGCATAGGGCATAGGCAAAGTGGCTACATCTAGGTGATTACTGCTACAACACTTCACACCATGTGTTAATCGGGATGTCACCATTCAGAGCGTTGTATGGTTATGATGCATTATCCTTTGCTGAAATGGTGTTTGGAGATAGCTAGGCCTAGAGGGCTAGAGATTGGGTCTAAGGGTGCCAGGATATCCTTAAGGCAATCAAGGATAACCCTCACACAACTCAGAACCAACAAAAGTTATATGTTGATCAACACTGGATAGAGAGATGCTTCGAAGTGGGAGACATGGTATACTTGCACTTGCATCCATACATGCAATCTTTCCTCAAGCAGAAGGGAGTGGAGAAGCTTAAGCCATGATTGTATGGTCCCTACCAGATTATCAAGCGAGTTGGAGAAGTGGCCTATGAGTTGGAGCTTCCAGAAGAAAGCAAGATACACAATGTATTCCATGTGTCTTGCTTAAAAAAGGTAGTTGGACCACATATTGCTACTTCGCCTGAGCTACCTCCCTTGGATGAGGAGGGACATTTGGTACTGATTCTCATGGATATTCTGGACATAAGGGAGAGAAAGATGAGGAGAAAAATTATTAGGGAATATCTTATACGGTGGAAAGATCTAACCCCAGAAGATGCTACATGCGAGGCAGAACAAATATTGCAGCATCAAGGCCTCAAGTTGCTTGAGGGCAAGCAATTTTGGGCGGGGAGGACTATAATGTCCCCCATTTCTTGAGTGTCAAGCCATTATTCCATCTCGCCTAATTGTCTCCTATAAGCTAGAGGAGGAGAAAATTATCAAGGAGCCCATGGGAAAATTGCCCCATTTTGATATTATTATATATTAAATAAAAGGGGGCAAATTATGATTAATAAGAAAAGGGGTAACTTTGACTACCATATCACGAATAAAATAGAATAATAACAATGGAGGGGAGCAACATGGCTAGGATTCACTCTGCAACATACGTTGTCGAGGCCTGGATCAACACAACGATCTTTGATGGTGGGGAGATTGGTGAGCTCCAACAAAGGTTGGATTTTCACAACAACGCAACTTTTGAGGTTTTCTCCTTTTTGGAAAACGCTATCGGGTTACGACTTTGGTTTGTGGATTTTGTCAGCAAGGTCTACCGAGACACCACTCTACAACAAGCTTTCACACGCGATCTGGATCCAAGTATTTTTTATTGGTAGCGGTTCCTCTCTATCAGCATTGTGATCTATGATTATGGGGAGATTAGTGAACTCCGACAATGTTTGGATGTTCACAACAACATAGATTCCGAGTTTTTCTCTTTTTGTGAAAATGTTATTGGGTTACGGCTTTGGTTTGTGGAATTTGACGACGATGTCTGCGGAGACATCACTCTACAACAGACTCCCACACTTTTGGTGGTTCCATGCCGGATTCATACATGCAATCTGGATCCAAGTCTTTTTGCTTGGCGATGGGTTATACCTTTTCATATAAAAGCCCAGGTAATGTTTCGATCATGTCTGTGGATAGAAGTTGGATTGGATCAGCAGGATCTAAAACAAATATGCGCCAGATCTATGTTACGGGCTTTTATATGCTCAGATTATAGTCATGGGTTCTCAAATTTGGATTATAAGGATGGATTTCAAATTTTTCTGACGACCTTAAGTGGACAATCTCTCATTATAGGGTGTGGTCAAGTGATCTAGCATTAGTTCTGAAAAAGAAGGCAGGAAAAATTAGGTATACTGGCCAATGTTCAGAACCTAATTTATGAGGGAAAATTATTGCAAGATGCCATCCAACTGAAAGAGTAAAACATCAAACATAATTCTACAATCATTAGCAATCTAAGGTTGAGGGGAGGAGCCTTAGGAACGAGCCCTCCTAATGGATCAACTTTTGTTACAAAGGTTCCAAGCTCGTTTAAGGACGTAGTGAGAGGGAAAGCAACCACACCAACCAAACAACCCCCAGATCTGACAATCTTAGGTCCTTACCTAGTTGAGAAGATGGAGAAAGTACCAAATTTGGTTGCACAACTGCCATAAGTGAGTGGCCTATTCACTGGTCTCCAAGCCAGAGCCATCATCTGTTGACTTAATGGTTTCTGGCCTAAGTCTGAAGAACTATATCAATGGATTTACCTCAACTGAACTAACAAATGTGATATTTACCTGTCTGCGAAGGAATTTTTTGTGGTCATTCGACAATCAGAAAAATCTAGATTATATCGTAAAAGGAGGAACTTGTTCTTGGGGGAGGCCGAGTCTTTTTGTAACCCCATGGTTTCCAACTTTTGATGCTACAACAATGGTGGTCATGAAAATGTCAGTACGAATAAGGTTACATAACCTCCCTTTTCCTTTTTGGCATCATCAAGTTTTAGAAGGCATTGGCAATTCATTGGGGGGATTTCTAAAGATGGATCGAGAAAGAATGGACAAATGTATTTTTACGTTTGCCCACATGTGCATGGAGATAGACCTAAGTAAAGGCCTTCCAGACCACATTCATCTGAGCCATCAAGACTTTAAGTGGACGCAATGGCTAGATTTTGAAAACGCTACCTTCAGTTGATGGATCTGCCATTAGACAGGGCACCTACATAACTCATGCCCTCAACTAAAAGAAACGACAAAGAAAAGGCCACAAAAGCCAATGGATAGCAATTTCCAAATTCGCCTTCTTTAGATGATGAAGAGGAAGGCATGGGTGAGAGTCAACAACAATCAAAAGCACAATATCAACGAGGCTCCCAAGTGATGAAGAGAGAAGAGAAGCAAAAGGATATAGTCAAACATGACGAGAAAGCCACCGATTTAGCATTAATTTAGCATCCTAGAAAGCAACATGAGGAAAACAACAATACCCAAGGAGCAAGTGGAATAAAGTGAACACATGTGGAATAAAGTGAACACATGTTTCAGAAAGTTCGGACTCGGATAAGGAAGCAACAACCATATCAACATGAGAAGAAATGGCAATTGTAATGGCCACTCCAAATCCTAGGTTTTGGCATAAAGTTCAAATGAAAAAAGGTAAAAAAGAGAAACTCAGTTTATTTGGGTAAATGTTAGTTTTGTTTTTAGGTAGCGAGGCTACGATGAGTGCTTAAAGCACATACAAATGGTCCTTAGGGACAATAAATGAATGCACTATGTGCATGTACTAATGTAACTTTTTATTTATTAATAGAAAGTCCCGATTTTTTCTTGGGAAAAAAAAGTGGGGAGGGGGGTGCAAAAATCATTTTATTAGAAGGGGTCAAAAATCCACTTAGAAAAAAAAAGTCTTTATCAATAAAAATGGAGTTCTAGAAGCTTGGAGAAAACTCGAGAAAATTATAAGAGGGTGGAGCTCATTTTCTCATCATTCTATCTCATGATTTCTCATTGGCATTGAAGAGAAAGCTCAAGCAAGTTTCAAACGAGACTGTCACACTAGTTTTGGTGGATCTCTTGCCACCCTAGCTAGTATCTCTCCAATTTCGATGAACATTATTTCCACCCTAGTTGGATTATTTCCAGTGTTGGTTTTGAAGATCTGAATTGTTCGTGGGTTGCAAGCATTCTTTAATATATTGGTTATTTGTAGGGGTCCGAGATCCATATTTCCCAAGGCCGAGTTTGTCTAAGGAGAAGGCCGAATTTCCTCAAATCTGAAGCAGAGGAAGAGAGTTCGAATTATTCATCTTTAGATTAAGCTACCAAGTAGAGGAGGCCAAATTGCTTGCTTGCCAACATTGAAGAGGGCCAAATTTATCTCATTGTTTGTAGAGGCCAAATTGGTTTCCTTGATCAGAGAAATTTCCGGATCATCTAATTCTGAAGAAGAGGGCTGACTCGAAGATTTTGAATTTTGAAGTCGAATCTATTGATCTGTTAAGGGAGGCCGAATTATTTTCTTCAAGAGGCCAAATGTCTCCTCACAAAAAATGACGAATTTCTGAAGCTTCAGCTAGGTCGAATTCATCAACATTCTGGGATCAGAAAATATAATTTATTAAGGTCGAATTGAGTGTTTTATATATATAATTTGCTCAGTCTTGGACGCAAAACATCAGGGCTATTCCATATCTCTGCAAGTTGGAAATAGAGGCCAATTTCCTAGACTTTTATTGTCATCAATAAGAAGGCCGAGTTGTCTTATTCAGAGGGCCAATTTTCCTTCCTGAAGATACAAGTATTTCCAGCAAGTCTGAAGCTCCTTGTTCAGGTGGACAAGGGATTCTCCTTGGCAATTCCCAGAAGTATGATACCACTTTTATTCTCAGTGGCTGAGCTTGTTAGCATAAGTTGTCTCTGTCATAAAGGAGGCCGAATTCTCATTCCACCAGTGGTTCGATTTCTGAGATTTGAGTCTTGGCATTGGATGGAAATGTACAACATTCTGAGTATATCAGTCATCAAAATTAAAGTACTGTAACAGGCTGTTCTGGGGTCGATTTCCCCAAGCATATACTGAAGCAAGAATTTCCAGGCAATATAATCAGCAACCTATTTATCCTTATCAATTGGAGCAAACTCCAGGTTCTGCCCTCAAGTTATGCTTGTAATCTTGAAGATCTTCCTCAATAAAAGTTCCAGATTTGCCTTAAATTTTTATTGATGTATCTCTCATGAAATGTTTGACGAAAACTTTAAAGTTTGGTTTTTTGGAATGCTATTTTGCTAAAGGTGTTTCCTAGAGTCTTCACATCAACTGTGTAATATCCTCAATAAAACTTCCAGATTTGCCTCAAATTTCTATTGATGTTATCTCTCATGAAATGTTTGACGAAAACTTTAAAGTTTGCTTTTTTGAAATGCTATTTTGCTAAAGGTGTTTCCTAGAGTCTTCACATCAACTGTGTAATATCCCCAATTTTGTAAGCATGGGAATCACTAAGGAATTTTGCCCAATTTTGGTAATATTGATTAAAAATGGGAAATAATATTTTATTGAAGAATGGTGGCAAATTATTATTTTATTTAAAAGGAAGCAAAAACAATTTTACTGGAAAGTGGCCCCCACTAATAACAGTCCTAGAAGCCACTCAAAGAGATTATAAAAGGGAAGGAGCTCATTGATGGATCATTCTAACTTACCATTTCTATTTGCAGCTGAAGAAGAGCTCAAGAGAGTTCAACCAAAGCATCTCAAGGTAGATACTCAACCCAACTTTGGTAGATTTAATTGCTACCCTAGCTGGTTTTCCCAATTTCAGTGAATTTAATTCACCCTAGTTGGGTTTTCCTACTTGTTGGATTATCACTGATTTTCTTGCAGGGGTTTGGAGCAAATTATTTTTGTTGGCAGGAGGAGCACAATTGCAGAGGGCCAAATTTCCTTGGAGGGCCGATTTATTTGACTGAAGGTGCCAAAGTTATAAAGAGGCCGTGCTCACCAAAGGGGCAGAAAACCCACCCAGGAGGAGGCCAAATTGCTTTCATTCAGAGGTTGAATTGCCATTTCATCCAGGAGAGCTGATTTTTCCAGAATTTAAGGAGGGCGAATCCCTTGTTTCCCAGGAGGCCGAGTTTTTACGCTGAGAATTTGCTTGTGGGAAAGGGGTTGAATATCTTGCTACTGGAGGCTGACATTTTTGGTATTTACCAGGGGTTGAATTTCTGTGTATGTGGGACGAATTTACACTCAGAGGGATGAGTTACAGGGAATATATTTAGTGGACCGATTTGCTGGAGATTGACATTTTCCGGGTTGGTGAATTCCAGAAGTTTTTTTTTTTAATGACCATTTCCAGAATTTAATTGAAGAGCTGATTTGTGCATTTCCAGAATTTATTTGAAGACACAACTTGCTTGCGTTGAAGGCTGTACTGCTTATTGTGAGCTGTGACCACCTACAAGAAGGCTGAACTGATAATTGCAAACAGCTGGAACAATCTCCCAGGCTTTTATCCTCAAATTTGTAAACATTGTCTCTCAGCTAATGAAGCAATGATGCTACATTTGGGATGAAAATTTCTGTGCAAGCTTGTTCAACACATATTTGGGATGGAATTTCCGTGTGTAATTACTTAATTGCGCTCAGCTGTCCACTATACAAATGATGGAATTTTCTGAACATGTTCTCTGAATGAGATCTTTGAGATTGCATGCTAATTATTTGTCAAAAGTCTGATATGGAAAATTTTGAATTTTAAAAGGGAAATTGTGCAATTTTAGTGCTGGTATATTAGAAACTGTTTGTAAAAAGATCTCAAAGAAATTGCGGAAAAATTTTGCATAATTTTTTGCTTTGGTACATTACATTTGCACTTTAAAGAGAGATACTGGCCTGATGTTAGGAAGGAAGTAGCATCAAAGATAGAAGTGAACTTAAAATAAGATATTCTTTATGGCATGCAAAAGCGTGGGCCAAAAGACATGAAACAACTTTTGCTTTGTATTATACATGTAGTGCATACAAGACATTACAAATCATGGAGTGGATAAGATGATAAGAGCTTGATATTATTGATGGGGTAATAAAGTGCTTTTGTGAGCAATTTTTTTCCATTTCACCATCAATAATTATGATTTTTTTTAAAGAAGAAAACATAAATATGAACTGGCCAATTTTACAATTTTGAGCTGGCGAAGCTTAAGACTTAAATGTAACTCCATGCTTGTTAAGCACCTACTACACACACGTGCTCTCACCATGGCTTGGCAGGTTTACACTAGCCAATTGCTATATCCAAGTTGTCATCTTAGCCAATTAGCCAGGTTCAGCTTTCAGAGGTATGCTTCTTAGGAAGTAGCTCAGTGCACTTGTGGCCTGTTAATAATGGTGTTGTAAATAGCAACATCATTGACCCAAAATAAAAATATGACTTCATGTACTTCCCTTCAATAATCAGCATTATCTGTCATCATAGATGCTCATGCAATCTGAGAGAACATTGAATGTGTGAATTCAAAACAGACAGCATATCCTTCTTTTCCACACTTTGAAGTGCACGGACAATGTCACTGACATATCCAAACTTTGGCCCTAATATGTGGCAAGCACACGCAGCCTTGAAAGTCATGTACTCCCAGTCACCTGTCCATGCAGTGAAATTTGTGAAATAACCACAAAAAAATTACCTTCTCCAAGCACACTTCTACACAAGGAGCACATTTTTAATAAACATGAAAGAATAAATGGAAGACATGTATGCATTTGTGTAATAAGCATGAGGGCAAAAATGGAAGATATGTTTCTAAAATTCCTGGAAGTAAATCCTAAACAAAAACTTGCAAGAGTGCATGAGCACTGCATCTTTCATTGAGAGTTATGGTGTTTCTTGCGTTACAACTATTTGCATTCTAACATTTGACACAAAGTTGTGCATGTCAAAGCAGAAGATTTTCCACTAAAAATCTCTGTAATAGCATGAACGTAGTTTTATTTAGATTGATTGAAAGGGAACAAAGGATTTATGCAAATTATGCTATTGAAAGAACACACAAGAAGGAGAAGCTGTAATGAAACAGTAAGCTGATGATCTGGTAAACTTTGATACCGGTTAGATTCACACATGGTACAAACACAGTTTTCATCATGAATATGAGATACGATGACTGTTGTGTTGCAGAATTATACAAAAGCGAGGCAAGGATACTCATTAATTTCTTCATTAACTCCAAAAAATGAAAGGAAGTACGATTACAGTGCTGACCCAAAAGCTAAAGAAGAAGAAAAAGTCCTTGAAGATTTTTGAAACAATACAAATAATGGGAGATCAGAATTGTATTAAAATACAAAGGAAGATGCCAAATGATATGGTAGACCATAAAAGCTATTAACAAGACGTATATTCCATATGAAAAGAACCCTTGAACACTGGAAAATTAACAATATTTACACATCTAGAAGTGAAATGTGAACAATATTTACCCGTAAGTAATGAAACAGTAAGCTGATGATCTGGTAAACTTTGATACCAGTTAGATTCACACATGGTGCAAACACAGTTTTTCATCATGAATATGAGATACGATGACTGTTATGTTGCAGAATTATACAAAAGTGAGGCAAGGATACTCATTAATTTCTTCATTAACTTCAAAAAGTGAAAGGACGTATGATTACAGTGCTGGCCCAAAAGCTAAAGAAGAAGAAAACGTCCTTGAAGATTTTTGAAACAATACAAGTAATGGGAGATCAGAATTGTATTGAAATACAAAGGAAGATGCCAAATGATATGGTAGACCGTAAAAGCTATTAACAAGACATGTATTCCACATGAAAAGAACCCTTCAACACTGGAAAATTAACAATATTTACAAATCTAGAAGTGAAATGTGAACACACATCACCCAAAAAAAGTTGATGTTAAAAGCAAAATTCTTTCCAGAGCCAAATGCAAGACAGATAATGCTTAAAATAACAAAAGCATGTAGAATCTCACCATTTTCTTGCTGTTCTAAGTAAATTCTCTGTGTGTTAAAATGCCTTCTAGCCCACCATCTGCACCGTAGCTTCCAAGTCGTTCTGGACTCAGCTTTTTGAAACATATTTGGAAGTTGATTTGCAGAAGTAAAGATCTTATACCGTGCATCTGAATGATTTCCATTTTGTTGTGTTGATATGCGGTCCATCTCATGTTCAGATTGACATTTAGCTTGCATTTTCAGAAAACAGGAAGCCAATTCTCTCCAAATATAGGTACACCCATAAGTGGCATCTAGGTGCAAAGCTATGTACTCCAGCAATGGTTCTGTTTGGTAATCACCTGAATTAAAATTAATTAGTAACATATTATCCACTAGAACAGGCATCTATGTTCCTTGCAATTAACTCAAAGAAAAGATAAGCCTAGGAAAGTATATTAGATGCCTCAAATTCTTAATATTTGTAATTTTTCAACGCCAGACCTGATTTTAGTTCCTAGCAATTTATTTAATACCCAGGAAATTCATTCACCTATGTAAATTATTTTTCTGAAAAAATGCTGAAAAAAAATACACTGGTGTTTTAACTAATTTAATGTGCAGCAGAAGCACAAGTGGAAAAATAAAGTGGCAGCAGACAGGGTTCTTGGGTTGTGCCCCATAAATGGCTCTCCTGCTGATGATCCAGCTGAGGTCAGAAGTATGTCTGGATTGCATTTTCAGAATTTTTTTTTCTCATTACAATTTGACAGATTCTGTGGTCACTGCTAAAGATGCCTATTGTAGGTTTATTCCTCACAAGATTTCCCTTGGCAACAGGGACAGGGATTTCTTAAAAGATCTTTGGGCACGGACATTCCATTTGGTATGGATTTATCACTGCTTTCCATGTGGAATCGGTGCCTTCAACGACTCTAGAAGAAGCTTCATGCTTGGCAGCACAAGGACCTCCCCTTTGCCTCTCAACGACTCTCATTATGCTTTGACAGATTCTGTGGTCACTGCTAAAAATACCTATTGTAGGGTTATTCCTCACAAGGTTTCTCTTGGCAACAGGGGCAGGTTGGACAGAGATTTCTTGAAAGATTCCTTTGTATCTCTCAGCACTATGAAGAATGACAACTCTTTGGTTATAAATGGCCTTGTTCTTTGGTTATAAATGGCCTTGTTAATTCTACAAAGCCGTGTGGGACACGATTGGTGATGACTTTTGTCACTTGGTATCCCAGGTCTTCGCTTCTGGTAGACTGTCTGAATCCCTTAACCAGGTGTTGATCAAATTCATTCCCAAAAGGGGATTGGCAGCCTATTACTTTACTTAGTGTGGCTTCCAAGATTGATAAAGCAGTAGTTCTAAAAGCATGAGCAGAAACATGGAATGTTGTCTGGTAGGAATAGATGAGTTTTGTGAAGGGGCAGTTTATTCTGGACATTGGTTTCGACATGAGAAGCCATAGAATGGGCTCATGACACTAGCTAATAGTCTCTTTTCATGAAGATTGATTTTGCAAAAACATATGACTAAGTGGATTGAACTTTTATCACTGAGATGCTGACTTGTGTAGGATTTGGACCTAGACGTGTCGCTATGGTGAACACTCTATTCACTAATGACTCAACTTGTTTATTAGCTAGCAATTCATTGTCCCATTGGATCTCCCTGCATTGATCTATTCTCCAGGGGTTCCTTTAGGCTCCATATTTGTTTATTTTGACAGCTGATGCCTTGGGATACTTGTTGGAGGCTGTTTGCCTTCAAAGGCCAGTGCAGGATATTTTGCTCCTCAATGGTTTTAGGATGGTCAACAACCATTTTGTTGAGGATTCACTCCTATCCATTATTGTTGAGAGGAGTTCAGTTGACGGTGCCCACACTTGTTTAGACACATTCTGCTTGGCATTGTGTTTCATCGTTGATCACAAGACTGGTTTTCGGCTAGTACAATTGGATTTGCTCAGCTTGGAAATATATTCGATTTGGAGTGATTGTTAGATATTTGGCATTCAATTTGGCATGGATCTATCACCGGTATTCATGTGGAATTGATGTCTTCAACAACTCTAGAGGAAGCTTCATGCTTGGCAGCATAAGGACCTCCAAGTTGAAAGTGGTTGGCGAATTCTGCTAGCCTCACCCATTTACAATGTTTCATGTTTGTTGCGTAGCAAGGCTCAATGTTGAAGGTTAGAGAAGATTTCGAGATCATATATATGGTCTAAGTATACTAGTATAGCAATGTCTTCCTTTGGTTCCTTGGGATGTGTGTACTATGCCCAAGGGTGAGGGGTGGTTTGGATTGATTGATGTTACCACATAGGGCTCCATTCTGGCTGTTAAGTGGTGAGGTGCTCAGAGGGTGATACTTCATGGCAGGTTCTGTTTCAGCACAGGATGATGCTAGTGCAACATGTGGGGACGTTTTCTGTGTGATACCATCTCTTCTTCCCATCTCTTCCAAGTTTTAGGAGTATTTGAATGAAAAGTAGTGGTGGGTTGGTTTGATGGAACATGGAGGGAAGAAGGGCTGGTTGTGATCTAGCACATCGCCCTATTTGGAGTTGGAGGCCTCAAAGCACTTGTCTTGCATAGTTGCCTCGCCTTAAGGCTTGTTAGTTGAACAAGAAAGCTATTTTTTTGGGCATACTAGTGGGATGTAGTGACTCGGTTTTGGAAAGACTGGTGGTCCTTGGCCTAGGAGTTCGACCTCCTCACCTGTAATTAACATTTAGTTATGGAGTTGGTAGGGCTCATTCCCCAGTAGGATCTGTTTAAATGAACATTGGTATGCTAGAGCTGTTTTGAAGGGATTGGCATTAGAGTTTTGGCTCCATTCTCATCAGCTTTATTGATTGTGGCATCAGCCCTGGTTCCCAAAGTGAGGTTTGCAGTTGTCTTATAAGCCACGAGTTGTTCTTGGCCGATTATTGATTTGTAAATTGCCATGGATATTCCACTAGATAGTTTGTCCCAACAAATCTGATAAAGATTTACTAAATCCAAAAATATACACTATGATGTTAATTTCCTTAAGACTTTCTAGATTTATTAAATTATTGTTTCTGCTTATGCATGCAATATATAAAATGCGGAAAACAACGGACAAATATCACAATCACTCACAAAACCATAATAACACAAGATATGACCTGGGAAACCCTTTCGGGAGAAAACCCATTGGGAGGTGAGGTTACTCTGCTCTCTCTTTCTTTGAATGGAAATGGTGCAAATACATGGGAGTGAGCCCTGTGGCTGGGCTGCTACAAAACACAAACCCTCCTTGTTCTGCCCTCTCTCTGTCCACTCTCAGCTACTCTGCTCAATTATGGAACAAAATGCACAAGAATAGAAATGAACCCCACTTCCTCCTAGTGGCCCGGTTATAACACAACTCAATAGCCAACTAGGGGTTAAACTTGACCCATTCAACACTTAATAAGAGTTACAACTTGACCTTTTTAGAGTCTTCTACATAAATCCCACATGGTTAGCTGCTCTTCTATGAGTAATTGAGCTAATGTGGCATCCTCTTGAATATGGTGGACAAAACAGGAAGGTCAAGTTTCGGGTAGCATAACTTTTGCATACGGACTATGTTTGAGGTCTTTCTTGCACCATTGAAAAGGTATCTCAGAGTAGAACAGTGTCGTGGGGTCTTGCACAAGCAAGAGCAAGAGCTTTTGGACCCAAAAAACTTCAAAATGCTTCAAACTGCCTTTGGAATGTTTTAAATCCTAATTCGCCAAACTGAGACCCACTGGTAAAAATGGTCTTGTGAACTGATTCGTCCAACTTTTCCACTTTGAAAGCATCAAGATGGATGACAAATAATATAATGATCCAATCCAGATTGGAAAAGAGTAGGGTTATTGATGGACTTTGCCCTATTTGTCACCATTTTGAGAGGGTGAAGAATATTTTTTGGGAGTGCTAGTTTGCTAGGAGTTGTTGGATGTTCATTTAGGGTTTTGCCTAGTTCTCTTTCAAGGTCAGGTTTATTGGCATTGGTGACTGCAGCTTATAGTTCGTTCCTCTTTCATTGGAATTTGGCAGTGCTTGAGAGTTTCAGTTTTGTTCACCCTTTGAAAGCTTCGGTATAAGTTTGTTTTTGAGTCTGAGGTTAGCTCCCTGTCCACATTTTGTTCTGTGTGGTGCGGTGAGATACGTCACCAATTATTAGCCAAGGGTGCTTGTTGATCAATAATGCGCAAGTCTTAGATTCTGTTGCATATTCAGAGCTTCTTTCAGCATTAGTTTCTCTTCGGAAGAGGATGTAAAGTCCATTGTATATACCCTTCCACACTTTTTTTATTTCTGTAGTAAGACATATTTTGCAAGTAAAAGCTTACAAATTTCATTTTTTCCTCTTCATCCTTACATAGCCTCAAAGGTATATAGCCCCAAGGGTTAGCTCAAGTCGTCTACAGCCAGGCATGAAGTTCTTTGATATTGTTGCTAGTTGTTGCTAATGATGGATTTGATTCTCTTTGATTCTCTTGGGGTGAGGCCCCGTAATCAGGGCCAATGGTTTACCCGGTTTACCATCCACGAAATGTTGGGAAGTACTCTGGGGTTTCCCGTGCTTTCATTCCAAGTCAAAAAAAGTAAAATCGAAGGTATAGCACTTCATATTGTACCCGTTCATCAAATGATTGCCCTGATATGAAAAAGAAGTAAAAAGTAAAAAAAAATTACACTTAATAATGATGTGTCCACATGTATTAGAAATAGGAAACTGGTATCGCAAGGGTCCAAAAGTGTCAAAAACTTTGGGTTAGCGTACAGAGGAAAACACATGAAAAGGGAAACACTAATAAACAATTTCTGTAATGAGGAACGATACTTTTCCCACGAAGTCTTCCTGAAAACCCTGCTATAGTGCTCTTATTTTTGCTGGTCCACTATTCTCTTTTGAAAAATTGGATTTTAGATTAAATTATTTTCACTTCAATTGGCTTTAATTTTACATGTTAGAGATAGTGCACACTTTTAGGACTAGCATAGGGTCCTTTCTTCTTCTTCTTTTCATTTTGGAGCTTTAAAAAAATGGAAAATTGCTGGAAACTGACAACAGTTTCCAGAATTGCTCAAAAAACTGCTACAGATATCTCTAGAAACAACCAGAACTGCCCAGCAGTATCCAGTTACCACTGAGCAGATTTCAAAACAGTTTCCTGTAATTGGAAATGTTTTGGAAATCGGAAATGGGTTTCAAGCCTACGAAGAACAGTTTCCAGGAGTCACTGCTTAGCAACCAAACGCTGAATTAATCTTCCAGGTATATCAGCTAATGAATTAAGCCTTGATTTGTCATCCCTCTTGAATGAATAAACACTATGAATCAGTTTTAAGGTTGTTTCCATTGGAATGTTAATTTTATTACCATCAACTGGCACAAGGTTTATAAAAACAAGGCCTTTACATCCCATCCTCATAAAGTCACTGTCCTATGGGGTAGCTCTCATAATTTGAAAAATCGAGCAGTTTATCAGCCAGATTAAGGATTTCCTTGATTTTGGCTGATCGGCAAAGGCACATACATAAAAGCTTCATAACAGGCATGTGCATTAAAATTTAATTTAGAAGAACTATTGTGGTTCTGGTTTAAGTTGATCTAGAAACAACTTCTCTGAATTTTCACATAAAATCAAACATTAAAAGGCACTTGTACCTTTTTTGTGCAAATTTACAAGACCCTTTATTGACCGAACTGAGGCTGGATTTTTGCATAAAACCTCCTCATAACAGCGTTTAAGTAAGTGAGATTGTTTTGAAGACAATGATTCTGCAAGTCGAGCCCTTAAGCTGTAATAACACAGTGAAAGAATAATGGGTGAGTGTTGGCATAAGACATGCACAAGCTTAAAGTACTGAAGCAGGTACTTGCTATTTAAATATTTTTTGCATCCATGCCACATCTAAAAAAATAGTTCATGCCCTTTTCTATTGCCTTTGTATACAATGAGAGACATACTTCTGTTTGAACAAGCCAATCAACTTGTGTGCTCTCAAATTTTTATTAGAAATCATTTGCATTATTCTATCATCTTTATATTTTAGCTTGTTTAACTGTTTCCTAGTCTGCTATATATTTCGACAGGACATAAACCTTGTAAACACAACACATTTTACTGTGATTCTTAGAAAATGATCACTGAAGTTTATGCTATCGCAATCATAGGCAACATGCTTTTCAGTGAATGGTTTACCTTGAACATTATAGTATTTCTGGCTCAAACAGTGACTACCTGTTTCTGAGATCCTCTGGACTTGCAAAACATAACAAGTATATTTTCTTCGTACGACTAAGAACTAGTCAAAGTGCAAGGCACTAAAGTTTCAATTATCAAAAGATATCAATAACTAATATAAAATTGGCACTTATTCTCAGATAAAGTGTGAGGAAAGAGGTTTTCATCAAAGTTGCAAAATATCAGTACTGAATTTCATACAAGAGGCTCAATCCAAGCATAAATGCAATATATCCAACATAACCATGATAAAATATGGATTGACATCACCATGTATGGCCTAACTCAGAAATTCTGAGGAAAGTTTCTAAACATTACAAATATTATGTCCATACCGATTTTAAATATATTTTCAATCATATGATGAATAGAATCCTTTTGTAGCACAAGACTATTTATAAGTGAATTTTAAAAGAATCCAAGTTGTTATTGATGAAATATAGATATTGAGACAACAAAAGGGACAAAGTATTTGTTGTACAATGGAAAGTTGAAGCCCCTTATCGAGAAATGTACACAAAGGTAACAGAGGGATTATTATAAAGATGGTTTATGGAAGGATTATTATCGAAGTAAAAGAACAAGATGAAGGTTGTACCCCCAACATATAAGTGTTAAATGAAACATTAAATCTGAGTCAAGATAGAGGATGATCAACGATAGGCTTGCAATCAATGCAACTAGACAAGGCATGGAAAAGTAACGAAATAGATAAGAAGAGAGAGAAAATAAATAAAATATATCTAATGCGTGAATTAGAATATCCAGAATTAGAATTAGAATGCCCAGACAGGCAATTTCATCACATATGTAGTGTTAATGAACAGAATAGCTGTGAAAGCAGATACAATGCTTAAACCCCAAAAGGATAAAAACGTCATCAATGAGGGGAGACAAAGAAAACAATGGGAGTAACAGTAATAGTAAAGAAAGAAAAATAACAAAGGAGGGCCTCATCCAAATCCGAAGCATGTCAGAGAGGTCATATAGGGAGGCTTGTGGTTCAATGTATTCTGTGTAGGGAACAGGGAATATACATCAAGGGCTACATAGAAGCCCAGCCTAAAAAGACAATACTGTGTCAATAATGTGGACTACAGCATCACAATGATGATCACTGTCACAAAGAAAAAAGTAGTGAAATTCTTTGGAGCTTGACACATATAGTGTGTTACCAGCCGGATCAGCAGCCTTGACAAGGTCTAACTTATAAGCTTAGATGGTTAAGGTGACACAACAGACTCTTCAAGGATACCTTAACTTAGGTACAATGCTCAAACAATGGAAATAAGGCATTTCACATCCCTTATAGAGGCCTAATTACGGCATGCTAGACCTACGGCTTTGAAGAAATAGCAAGCAAAATGGATAATCCTAAGGTCAATGTTCTGAGAAAAGACTTCCAATAATGAATATTAGCAAACAAGTATCATATGAAACCTTCAAGAAGCCCTCAAGTTGAAGCTTAACCAATCTAGGATAGATTAGCCACCAGGGAGGGTGATTTTTAGGCAACCAATCCTAATCTTGATGTTGAATCCTTCCAATCTCAAACACTTTCTTCCCAGAAAATTTTGTACCAAGCCCTAGGTGACATCGCTTATCCTCAAGAGGGCTGAAAATAGAGAGAAAAAGAAGAGTGAAATTCAATTTATGTATGAAATAGTGATTGATCACCAAATTGACAATACAAGTGCCTCGTCCTTAGGTTGATGAAGTCTATGGGAGTTAAATATTAGCTAAATCTTGCAAAGCAGTAAGGATGTCATGATGCCCTAGCACAAAACCCTAGCTATTATCTTTGTGAGGGATCAAAGACACTTGGGAGAGCTATAACAAGAGTTCACCAAGGGAATTACCATTCACATTCCATATATGAGTAATGCATACAATGAGGATATCTAGGTTATATACAATTAATTTCCAATAATCAATGGTGCAATAGAAAAACCTAGATAATCATTACATTCCATACATTAGACATAAAATTAAAACAAAAATCAACAACAAATCTTTCTTACAAGATGAAATGAATGTATAATCCAATATTGATCCAAGATAACTTCTCCAAAGACAAGAAAGTAGCTCCAATATGCAAAGTACTCCATAGTGTTAGAAAATGATAAAGAGGCAGTTTATTTATTTTCTTTAACCTTGATACTTGCTTGTGAATCTTGATCTTCTTTATGTTCTTTTAGTTAGATTTTTTCATCAAACAATATCAAGAAACATAACAACAAAAGAGGACAAAGTTATAGGCTCTCAGCCAGGGAAAAACCCCCCCAAGGGGAAAATCCCGAAAACTCTTTTCTCAAAACCTGCTTCAAATGAGATACAAAAGACCCAATCCCTAGACCAAGTCCTTCTCCCAGTACTAAGTCAGCCCTCCCTCAAGTCCTTTTGTTTGCACCAAACTGCTACACACTGCAACTTCGACCTTCCAACTACAACACTGCTACTCGTCCTGCAACTTCGACCTGCAATTTTGGCCTTGCAGCTCCTGAAGAAACCCTAATACAACCTCCTTATGGGACCTTCCAAGAGCAATACAACTCTTCCTAAGGTCAACGAGGTCTAGACAGAGTTTCCTTTCTCCTAGCTACAAGTTTCTACACTTCAGCTTACTACAACTCGGACCTACAACTTCGACTTCTTCCTGCAACCTAGAAACCCTAGAATTTTGCACGTGTGAGAGAGGTAGAGCCCAAAAATCGAGAAATTTCATCCTTCTTATTGACCTTCGCTCTCCTTGCAGCTACCCAGCTATAGATCGAACTCTTTCTTGTAGATTGAACTTGTTGAGTGAGTGTCTCCAAATGAAGTCGAATAGTTTTTTAAATAGCCTTTCTCAAGGGGTCGAATTCCCTGCTTTAGGCCGACTTGAGGATCCCAGGGCCGACTTGTACTCTTGGAGATTCTAGGACTTTCTAGACTCAAAAATAATTCTTTTTACAATTACAAATTGCCCAGAAGGGTCCTATAATCATGATGTTGACTCCTTTGCCTCATGACACTAAATCCTAAGACCTAACAAACCCTAGAAGCACAAAGAACATGCTTTTACCTAGAAGATCATCAATAATGAGCATGAAAGCCATGCTTTAATAACAGTAACTTTTTCTTTTTCTTCTCTTGTTTGTTACATAGGATACATAGTGAAATGAGTACAATAATTATGAAGACCGAAACTAGTTACATTTCTCAACACATAGATCACATCTCTCCAAAGATAAAAGAGATCAAAAATCTCCTAAAGAGGGCTGAAATAGTCCATGTGATGATGATTCAAATGACATGATCCTCTTCTCTATTTATATGAGGACAAACTCTAATATTAGCCTAAAGGCCCATATATACAAGTTTAATCACTAAACATGCTTGGGTTACAAGCCAACCCACTAGCGCTCATCATAAATACTCAAACAAGCCCACACATGTGAGCTGCTAGGCTAATAGGGCTGACATCATGCATAAAATGGCCTCCAAATGCCATGTCCAAGTTCTAGGAGGTGCCAAATGTGATGTAGAAGCATGTAAAACTCATGATTTAAGGGTTGGCACTCAAAGCCACCTCAATGGCTCTCCGTGGTCCCAAAATCTAGCTGGGGCACCACAAAGTGGTCTCTATGGGTCTCCAACTACTCAAAGTGTCCATCTCTACTCCAGCGTTGAGGGCTTTATAGGTGCAACTAGCCCTCCCATCTTTCTTACCCATGAGCTTAGGGTTTGTTGTTGTGTCTTGCTTTATCATTCAAACAAGACTTGCTATTCTCTCATTTCCCTTTGCATTTTTTTAATGTCCACGATATGTAGAGAAAGAGAGTCACCATGTCCTCACGCTTTGAGGTTAAGTTCCCTAGTCCAATGAAGGCGTTCCATGTTTAACTTGGCTTGTACAACCTCCTCAACACTGCCAACTTGGGGGGGGGGGGGGGTTGCTTCCTTTTTTGAACCACGTGTACCGATGAGTTGAGGGTTTGTTGTTGTGTCTTGCATTCTCGTTTAAACAAGATTTACTATTCTCTCATTTCCTTCTGCATATTTTTGATGTCCACAATATGTAGAACAAGAGGGTCACCACATCCTTGAACTTTGAGGTTAAGTTTTGTAGTTGGGTGAAGGAGTTCCTCATTAGCATGGCTTGTACAACCTCCTCAACTTCACCAAGAGTAAGGGGCAGGCTTCCTCCCTTTTTTGAACCACTTGTACCCATGAGTTCAGTGTCTATTGTTTTGTCTTGCTTGGATATGTCCTTGCACTTTGAAGTTAAGTTCCCTAGCTTGGTGACAACGTTTCTCATTTAACTTGGCTTGTGCAACCTACTCATTTCACCAAAAAAGGGAGGGGTTGCTTCCATTTCTTGGCTTGTACAACCTCCTCATTGCACCAAACAGGGGGGAGGAGTTTCTCCCTTTCTAAACCACCTAGACCCATGACTTGAGGGTTTGTTGTTGTGTCTTGCTTTATCATTCAAACAAGACTTGCTATTCTCTCATTTCCTCTTGCATATTTTTATTTCCATGATATGTAGAGCAAGAGGGTCGCTACATGGGTCTTAGGGGTGGACATTTTCTTGGTTTTCTAGTTCAAAGACTAGTTGCTTGAGGTTTATAACCTTTCCCTGAAGCTTAATATCTTAAATTTCTAGAGATCCCATTTCATGCAACAAATTAGTAATTTGTTGTGTCAAATATGGAAAGTCCATATCCAAATCCTTCTACGTGGGATTGTAAACTTCTTGTTTGTTGTTAATTTCCTATTTCCTATTACAATATTTTTCAAGCATTTCATGTTTGTTGTGGCCATGTCCTTGATCTACCATCTCATGTTCTTTGTATGGAGAGAAAATCAATTCATAGTTCTTCCAAATCCTTGTACTCTAACATGGAGAACAACTTGTGAACAAAGTCTTTAAAATCGTCCCAAGTGGTGATTAGAGGTTGATTGGAGGTTGCGAGGACATAATTTCTACAATTAGCACGATTTTGTGGTCTTTATTTTTAATTGTGTTCTAAGTTTGGTGGCTAGAAGGGTCTTTTGTTGGTCCCTTAGGATGTTTGTACTATGTCTAAGGGAAAGGGGTCACTTGGTCTAACTGATGTCATGACTTGGGGCCTATCCTTATAACCAAGTGAGAGGTGAGATATTTGGAGGGTTCCATTCCTTAGCAAAGTTTGTTTCAACACAGTGATAGATGCTCAACATTTTGGTTGAGTTAGGGGCTTTCAAGTTATTCTATATTATCCCTTCTCATCACTTGTTTCAAGTCTCCAGTTCCATTATCTTTGGAGTATTTGGTTGACTTGTAGGGTTGTTGTTGATCTATTCTATTGGCATGGGAGGGTAGTGAGTTGGGTGAGTTCTAGCCAACAGGCCCACTTAGAGTTGGCGAATTCAATGGTCCTGTGTTATGGAGATGCCTCCTTTTTAGGCACACAAATTGAACAAGATAAGCATTTTCTTTTAGCAATATTTGTGGAAATTTTATTCTCATGGCTAGAAGGAATTGTGTTCTCTTACTTAGAAGTTTGGGTTGACTGCCCTGGACCATCCTTCTATTTGTTGAGAAATCTAGGGCATGAAGATTAGGTGATTTCTCTTTCAATGATAACTGCTTGTGAATGCTTTTTACTTCTTTAGACTAGCATCTTCTCTTAGAATATTATAGTGTTCTTCTTCATCAAACAACTACCAAAGCATAAACAATAAAGGGACAAGAGACATAAAATATATGCGATTAGCCAAGGCCAAAACCTCTCCAACTTGAGAGGAAAACCCAATCTTCTTATAGAGACATCAATTGATGAATACCAAGACCCTTGACACAACAACCTCTCCAAGGCCAAGTCACAAGCCTTTTGACTCTTCCTTTCATGAGTCAACGATGGTCAAACTTCTTACTTCTCCCTCCTTCTCGGGTGTCCTTTAGATTTCAGCTTCCTGCAACCCTCAGCGTCTTAAAAAACCCTAGTTGCAGCACTTGTAATGGATGTTGCCCAATTTTTGTTTCTTGTTTTCCCTTCGCTTGGATGGAGAGATTTCATTCTCTAACTTGGCTTGATAAATGCTATGTCTTCTCCCTTGATTCGGTTTCTAGGATGACCTAGCTAACCTCGACCCTTCTCTACAACAGATGTACTCTATTTCCTTCGCACGTGTGAGGTATATTAGCCCAAAACAGATCAAAAATAATTCGGATAAGATTCTCCTTCTCTTGCTTATTGATTGGCTTCCTTTCTTGTGATCTTCGCACTTCTAATTTTCCTTTTCTTGCTTGATCGAATGGAGTCTTCAAATGGAGGTCGAGTTGCCCTGTATATAGTGTTTTGTCCGTCAAAATGAGCCAACTTCAACTTGTGCCTAGGCTAACATACTCTTCTGGAATCATCTTATTCCCTTTTGTAGGCCAACTTCAAGGAGAGCTTGTGACATGGTCTTGGAGGGTTAATGGCTCAAACAATTTCTCTTGTTACAATGTACAATATGCCCAAATGGGTCTTCAATCTTTGACATTGACTCATTAGACTTTATGACATGATGACAAAACCTAGAAGCTCACAATGGGAGCCTTAACTATAAAATAAAATTCCTTGATCATGAAACCCATGAATCAAACTTTACAAAAATAATTCTATTTTCTTCTTTACACCAATCACATAAAATCACAATTACACATATTATTATGATGTAATATTATTATGAAGACCGAACCTAGTTACACATTTCAACACTCCCTCTTAACTAGGCAGTTATTCATAATCCATACAAGGTACTTGGACATTCTCAATCTGAAGAATTCTCATAAGAAGAGTCGGATTGGTAACCCATTTGTACAGCATCATATCATCCAACATTGTCACGTAGCAAGGCAATGACTAACCGCTCTATCTCTCCACAAGATTAGAGCTCAATGCTGGCAAGATCAATGATGTATACACACCCTCATCATTGTCTCTCTTTGAAAATACCCTACCCGGGTTCTCAGAGTGTGTTCCACTAGGACTATTCTTATCTTGGATTCCCAGTCCTCAAAGAATATTGGTCCTCTACGACTACTCTTATCTTGGATGCCCTAACGCATCCTCAAAGAGTATCGGATGCCAGATGTTTACCCAATCCCCCATTCTGTCTTCCCAAGTGAAGACAAGAATGATGTGTCTATCTCTCCCTCTCA
Organism: Pinus taeda; assembly: GCA_000404065.3. Classification (NCBI taxonomy): domain Eukaryota; kingdom Viridiplantae; phylum Streptophyta; class Pinopsida; order Pinales; family Pinaceae; genus Pinus; species Pinus taeda. Next base: position 111,680 of record APFE030705773.1, read on the forward strand.
ACTTTACGGAGGACATACCCATTCCCCTAAGGGAATGCACCCATTCCTATAAAAGGAATGTACCCAAGCTCCCTCTTAACCAGGGACTTGACCAAGCTCCCTCTTGACTAGGGACTTTCTTCCAACAATTCTTTAGGTGGAGATCATGGGATAACCAACTGTTTGTAGAACTACTTCCTTTGATGTCATGAATTTTTTCTTTGTCATAGAGTTTACATCTTTCGGGACTTCCTAATAGGGCACAGACCATCCATCACTTTCATCCATGAGTCAGTCATGTCATCATTCCTTTCATTGGAAAGTGATACATTAGTCCATATCTGGTCTTCCTTCATGCCATGTTTCCTTAAGGATCTTTCATCCTGCTTCATGGTCATCAGTGGTGGAAGACATCCACAACTCTTCCCTTGGCAGCCCTGCATAAGCCCATCCAAATATTATTCAAAAACAAGAAAAGGACATTAGATCAAAATTAGCTTTGTGATGGTCTTTCACCATGACATCTTCTAGTTTACATCAACATCCTGCATACATATTGACATATTTCCAAAAGATATATTTTGTCAAGGGTCTCTTTCTTTTTCAAACTTACTCAGAGTCTTTATGTCTTTCATGGAGATTTCATAGTCAAATCTTTTATTCCTTGGATGTTGATTGCCCTCTTTCCATGGTTGCAGTTTTCATGATCTCTTCCTTTCCTTCTTCACACATTTCCTTTCCAGGAACTTCCAATCAGAGTTCCAACAACTATTCTCAACCACCTCATATTTCATATGAGAACATATTATGTTGATTTCATCTAGTCAATGTGTGACTCATGCCTTCCTGCATCTTTTCAAAGGAGGAGATCCTTCCTTCGGATCATGCTCTCGAGATAGAGCATTTACCCATGTTATCTACAACCATATGACATGACTCTATTTTATCAAATATGAGCATACATACTTCATTTTCTTTTGGGTCATTTAGACTTCCTTTCGATAGTTTCCTTGATTGAAAGAATTTCAATTCCTTGATCCACTTCACTTCTTTTGACATCATACCATCATCCTATGAATTCCCACAAGTTGGAATTCTTGATGAAATGCTTGCTTCCTTTTGATTGGTGAACCTTCCAGTAAAGATTTTCACAGAGGATCTTCAGTATCCTCATCTAGCAAATGTTTCCTTTTGACTGATGTATAATGAGCTTTGTCCTGGATGACTTTTTCTTCTTCTCATAAGTACCACTTATGCTTCTAATGAGGTTACCAAGAGCTATGTCTTTCTATAGCTATCTTTCATGCTTCTTTATCATGATGTCATGGGATCTTGCCCTCAATGCTTCTATGATGCCATGATGCATCTTATCATGTTCCTAAGAGATTCATGATGGCCATACCTTACAACAGAAAACTTGAAAACAAAAACTCAAAAAGAACTAGGTGAGGAAGACTATCTCAATCATAGTAGAGATATTTTACTTCCTCTTTCTTGGATTCTTCTTTTCAGCTTCCTCCACTTCTTCGGTGATATGGGCTTCTTCTCTTCCTCTTTTGATATTGTCCTTCTTGAGCTTAGGACAATCTCTCTTGTAATGCCCATATTCTTGACATCCATAACATTGAATCTTAATCCTGTTCTTCTTTTTCTGGGGACCAAACTTTCCAAAATTTCCCTTTCTTTTTGTCATTGTAGCATATGCTTGATTTTGTTCACTTGATCCCACATAATTCTTTGCCTTTAGTATGGTTTCTTCAATCTTGCATAGCGACCATATATCCTTGAATGGAGTAGCTTCTTTCTTCCCATAAATGCTTGAAGTAAAGCTACCCCATTCTTCTGGCAATGCATTTAGTACTACTGTAGTCATCTCTTTGTCAGACATTATTTCTCCCAGATCTTGAAGTTGATCCCTAATTTTAGATATCCTGAGACTATTCCTTCTTTTGATATCTTTAGCTTATAGATTTCTTGCCTTAGAGAGATAATTTCTCCTACAGTGCTTACAAAAAACAACTCTACCAATTTGTCATATATTTCTTTTGAAGTTTCGAGTTAAGATACATATGGAATGAGGGGATCCTTGATGGATTCTATGAGAATCCTTTGAGCCCTTACTTCCCCTTTCATGAATCTAGCAAGTGCTTGAGCATCTTCTTTTGGAGGTTTGGTGATTGAGCCCTTAACATGTTCCATGGCCTCATTCTCAATAAGATTCAAATTTGTCCTTTTCTTCCATGCAAGAAAATTTGAAGCCCCAACCAATTAGTTGCTTTCCTTGCAAAAAGACATTTTGACAGATTCAGATGTAGACTTAAATACACTTACTTGTGAATATGCTTCTTCTTCCACTTGTTGCTTCCTTGAATTTGATGAAGAAATAGATGATAGAAAACTTCCTTTTGATGAAGATAGTTCTCTTCAAGAGTGATCATTGATTCCACAGATAGGGAGATCACTTTAGATCCTTTGATGGTGTATGTCCTTGTTGATGATGATCAATGATGACTTCTTGATGATGTCTTGATGCTTCTTGGATGTTCTTCTTCAATGGTAAGGACCTTGCTTCAACAAAAGAGATTACCTTAGAACTTTTGAAGACACTGACAACGTCCTTGATCTTGCTTCTCTTGAATGAATAGTCTTCAAGATACTTTGATTTGTAGGTCTCTTCAACTTGAGTAGGGTCTTTGTGGTCTTTTGAGGATCCCAAGACTTCTTTTTGGTGCAGACTTCTTCTTTGATCTAGAGTTTTGACACTTCTTTCTAGATCTTGACTTTGCTTTGATGTCCTTCAATATTTGATCCTTGAGTGCTTGTGTTTCCCTTGATGAGATGCCATTTCCTTGATTTGTCACTTTCGCTCTGATACCATGTTAAGAAATCTAGGGCATGAAGATTAGGTGATTTCTCTTTCAATGATAACTGCTTGTGAATGCTTTTTATATCTTTAGATTAGCATCTTCTCTTTACTTATATTATTATAGTGCTGTTATTCATCAAACAACTACCAAAGCATAAACAATAAAGACACAAGAGACACAAAATATAGGCAATCAACCAGGGCCAAAACCTCTCCAACTTGAGAGGAAAACCCAAACGAATTCTTCCTCTTATAGAGACCTCAATTGACGAACACCAAGACCCTTGACACAACAACGTCTCCAAGACAAAGTCATAAGCCTTTTAAACATTCAATGCATGAGTCAACGATGATCAAACTTCTTGCTTCTCCCTCCTCGGCTATCCTCTAGATTTTGGCTTCCTGCAACCCTCGGCCTCTTCAGAAACCCTAGTTGCAGCACTTATAATGGATGCTACCCAATTTTTGTTCCTCGTTTTCCCTTCGCTTGGATGGACAAACTTCCTTCTCTAACTTGGCTTGATAAATGTTATGTCTTCTCCCTTGATTCGGCTTCTAGGATGACCTAGCTAACCTCGACCCTTCTCTACAACAGATGTACTCTATTTCCTTCGCACGTGTGAGGTATATTAGCCCAAAACATATCAGAAATAATTTGGATAAGATTCTCCTTCTCTTGCTTATTGATAGGCTTCCTTTATTTCAATCTTCGCATTGCTAATTTTCCTTTGCTTGCTTGATCAAATGGTGTCTTAAAATAGAGGGTGAGCTGCCCTATATATAGTGTTTTATCCATCAAAATAAGCCGAATTCAACTTGTGCCTAGGCCGACATGCTCTTCTGGAATCATCTTATTCCCTTTTGTAGGCCAACTTCAAGGAGAGCTTGTGACATGGTCTTGGAGGGTTAATAACTCAAACAATTTCTCTTTTTACAATGTACAATATACCCAAATGGGTCTTCAAACTTTAACATTGACTCATTAGACTTTATGCATGATGACCAAACCTAAAGGCTCATAATGGGAGCCTTAACTATAAAATAAAATTCCTTGATCATGAAACCCGTGAATCAAGCATTACAAAAATAATTTTATTTTCTTTTTTACATCAATTACATAGAATTATAATTACAGATGTCTTATGAACACCAAACCTAGTTACACTTTTAAACACTATTATGGATCTGAGGAGCCTTATT
>APFE030705777.1:0-13075 GCA_000404065.3 Pinus taeda
TTAACCACTTACAAATATTAATATGGGCTTTATTGACTCTTGACTATGACGTGATCCCATGACATAAATAAGGGGGTTAGGGTGGGACCCTAACACATAGGGTCCAAAACCAAAATTTTTCGGGGCGCTGCCTCGGACCCCATAAAGTGGGGTTACGGGTACCCCTCAAACCCCCTGTTAACTATGTGGAAAGAATATAACACAACCCAACATTAAAGACAAATATTTTAGATATAGAAGAAGAAAAATAGGAAAAATCTGCTGAACTTTGCTGCATTGTTGAGGCTATGTAGGAATCGGGTGATGACTGTAGCTATTTCACTAAAAATGTTGTTCCTCTGATGTTGAAAATTTTGTGCTTTAGTTACACTTCACTTGATAAACTCTAGAAACCGGTCCCAACTTTCTTCACTTGGGATAGAAAAATTAACCATATTTCTGAACCTTTCATCCAACTCGGTGTAAGTGTCAAAAGTAGGCTTATTGACAAAAAGGTGGTGGATTTCTTGTTGAATATTCAAATCAAACTGTATTCCCTGTATGAATGCTTCTCCACTAATAAATAATTTTGCCTTTACAAACTTGTAAGCATCAGAACCTATGTTTCACAACTGTTCTTGGTAGTTTTCTAATGGTATCAATTTTCCATTATAATTTCTCAGAGTAGGTAAACCCTTTTCTTGCAGCAATGTAAATTTTCTGTTGAACCTCCTGACTTGCAACTCAAGGTATTTACATTTGTTCTCTAGCTGTATCACCAAATTCTTTTTTGTTAAGACTTTCTTAACCTCGATTATTGTTGTTGTACTATCTGGAATGTTCAGGTCTTCTAGTTCTTGGTCTTGGAATTCAATAGCTTGATAATATTTTGTGCCTCTTCTAGTCGATGCTCGAAATCTTCCTTTGCATTCTATATTGTTGTTTTGACTCTTTGCACAAGTTCTTCTTGCTCAAAAGTGATCTGAATTGAAGGACACATATCTGTTATATTGGCATTTATATTCTGCCAAATACTATTCTTAGCCTCTACCAACATCTGAATGACAAAGGATTGGTCTTCATATTTTTGTATTTGCTGGATGAGCTTGTAATTTTTCTACATTTTTGACAAATATGCATTGTCATTTTTAATCTTATTCTTCTCCATTTGAGTTAATGTTGTTGAAAATTTCTCTCTCTCGGCCTAAACTGCTGATAATTCATCCAAAGCGCGGGTAAGCTCTTCTGTAGACTCTGAAGTTGTGGTCATTGCTGAAGTTTCTGCTACTGTACCTGTGCCTGATGTAGATGCTCCTACTGCTTCCCACTAGTCTTTTTCTTTCAATAGTGCTTCCATGCCCTACTCCATCTTTTGTATATGTGCATTTTGCTCAACCACTATAATAAATAATTTTTCTTTCTCCATTCCTATATTGGAAACTTCTTTAGCTTGAGGATGTTCAATGTAGCGTAGCTTTAGTTTCTTCCTCAATGCTTGAATGTCTGCTCCCTTGCTCTTTATGAGCTCTTCTACTGCTTTGATATCCTTAGGGTCATGTCCTAGCTTTATGATCAAATATTCTAGGGATTTGATCTTGTTATCCTTAACAAATGATGACATTTTCTCAATATTTAACTGAGAATTCATGTTATTCAAAGATGATTGTACTTTTGAAGCAGTCATGGTTGAACTGGTAAGTGTTGAGAGAATCAGCTCCCCTTTTTTCTTATCTAAATCGATTTGATCAATTTCATGTATTTTCTTGGTATCAATTGAGAAAATGGAGGCTTTGTAGTCTTTAGCATTCCTGGGAGCTGGTACTAAAGGTTCCATGAAGGCCATTTGGAACTAGCCTTTCTTTGAATCAAATGCAGAGAGTAATCTATGTTGTGTTTTAGTTGTTTATTTCCAGAATTTAGAGTAGGTGGAAGCCTTCAAAGCTTCATTCTTCAATTTTATCTCCCTGTATCTTGAAAACATACTCTATTGATTTGAAATTTGTGAACTTGATGATACTGGAGACTGGACTATTATTTCTAGAGATTGGATTGTTATTTTTGCAGTAGGTGATTGTACTATTTCTTCTATTTGAGTAGAAGGAGTGGTAGGAGTTCCTAACAAAATCATTGTGGTTGTTTGCAATATGTCCCTTTCCTCTGGAGTTTCATCTTGGGTAGTAATTACCTGAGGCTTAAAATGAGGATTGATTCGAAGATCTAATTTTTGAGCAGTGTTTGGGTCCTTCTTCTTCCTTTTAAAAACAATAAAATCTGGATCTTGTGTGTTAAAATCAGTAGGGTACATGGATTCCCTTTCCCTTTTTCCCTCATTTTCCTGGGGAAGAGGTGCTTGCATGGATGATTGACTAACTAGTAGTTCTTCAGATTCCTGTAAAGTACCCTCTGTCCATTCCTCCTATCTAGCATATTGTTCAATTTCAGGCCTTGGTGTGTGTGCACAAGAGGTACTCTTCTATTCCAACTAGAGCTTAGAAACGATGCCTAGGGGATCATAGGACCAAGATAATCTAAGCTTGAATTTCATCTGACTCAAAATAGCATCCAATTCCTTTGCTGCATATCTAGTGTTGATAATATAGGGCCCTATATGAACCTTCAACTTGAACTGTGCTTTCTTCTTGTAGGAGACGAAATGTAGCTCATCCATGTTTATCATTTTCCTAATGTATTCTAATGCAAATATCCTAACTGGTACAAAAACTGGCAACCTATAAGGAGGTAATTCTAATCCATAAAATCTAATCTCAATGTAGTTCTGGTATAAATACTAGTCTCCAACTTTAGATTTCTCTGATAAGTGTAAAAAATTCTTTGTTTCTGGTGAAATCCTTGGGATCAGATCACTGCTAAGAAAACATAGTGAGGTATGTAAAAATTTCTCAACAAAATCAGTATAAGGATACTCCTTTGAGTTGTTTCTAACCAGAGAAGTCCAATGAATCATTGAGAAATGGTTTCCTTCACTATTTGTCTTCTGTAAAGGGAACTTGAACCTGTCTGATTGATAATATAGCATAAGGCAAAAAAGAACTAATTGATACTTAAAGACACCTTCTTCTTTGATATTTACAAACTTGTCATGGATTGAATTGGCAAGAAACTGGCTGTAATTAAAAAGGATTGATGGTTGTTTTCCAATTGCAAAAAGAGATAAAAATCCCAACACTATCTCATCTACCCATTGATCACTTTGGTACCTGAGCAATCAGGTTACCATAGAAATTACCTGTTTTTACATTTCAAGGAAAGTTGAGACTAGATATGGGGGATTTATCTGGGGTAATTCAATGTTTTCTGGAAGGAAACACTAAAAAATTTGGGCTCTTTGAGAGAATGTCAATTTTTTATATAATTCCAATAAGACATCGACATAAAAGGGATGATGGGAGGCCTGATATCCAATTTGCAGGGCCTGGTAGATGATTTAAAGGGAAATGGAGAAAATTACTTCATTGTTATGGGAAATAACAACCTTTTGAACTGGTAAATATTGGAGATGGCACTAGACAGAGAAATCAGGGAAAAAGTGAGTTTTGGGGAAGACAAACTGAGAGAGAAGGGAATCCCAAATACTCAAGTCAACACTTTTGTACATGAATTTTTTCTTTGCCTAGTTTTGGTGCTCGTACAGATGAAATTCAGACTAGGTCTCGACATTATTATATTGGGTGTCTATTAGGGGTGATTTGCCAAAATATGGGACTTAGGAAATGAGGGGATTTGAATTTGTAACCTTTCCATTCCCTTTACAGTTTGACATCATGAAAATGAAGAAGGGACGCGGAAGAATAATATTGGAGAAAAGATTGAGAGAGAAAGGGCTGAAGAACAGGGTTACCCGTGAAAAAATATCAATTGTTCGCAGGGAAGGCTGTTGTTAAAGGCTGGAAATTGGTAACAATTTGTTCTTTGTTTGCGGGATCAATGTTGTGCTAAAAGAAATGATATACTGGCATCAAATTATTTTTATAATAGTCGAATTGGTTGTATAACGACACAATTACCGTTTATGGAGTGAGAGGGATTAATTTGTAAAATGGATAGATGGTGGGAGTTAATGACATAACGTTCATTTATATTTTGCGGAAAATATTTGAACGTTAAACATATATATGACGTGGAGGGGAGTGACGTGGCAGGATAGATGGCAGAATCAGAGTGGTGGGACGTAACGTGAATGTGGTGGGATATGAGTGGTGAAGGGGGAGACACATGGAAAGAGAGAATTGGTAGAGGGATGAGCTGTTGGCGGGAGACAGAGTCAAGGGGGGTGTAGGTAGTAAGTGGTATCGGGAGGGGACCCCCTGAAATGCCCTAGGCGGTGTCATGTTGGCCTAGGGGGTTTCGACAGAAACTACTTTTCGGGCCCTCCCCATTGTTTTAACTATCAGAAGTGCAGGGGGGGGTTTGGGGGGGTGAAAACACTCCTCCACCGTAGATCTGAGTAGGCTTGATCATGACTATTGAATCTAGTGAAAACTTTATTTTCAAAACGACAAACAACTTTGTCGTATTATATTATACCAAATACATAAAAAAAATCAAATAAAGCATAACGACCAAGGTTTAAAACCATATAAAATTGACATTTTTGGAATATAAAGCGACATTTTAACTAGCTCACTGTAGGGGCCCACTTTTTTTTTATTTTTCTAATTTTTTATTCATTTTTTTTATTATATATATCCCTTATTTTAGTTTTCTTTTTGTCTCTCTTTTCTTTTTCTATTTTTTTCTTTCTTCATCTGAACTTTTGAAAATAATTTGCAGAATGAAATAATTATTGACAACATCTCATAGGAGAAAATCAATAGATAATCATCAATTTATCCAATAAATTATAGGACCCTAACATGTATGAATGAGTGCATTCCTTTATTCGAATATATATGTACTCCCTAATTAAGAGGGATAGATAGACATATCATTCTTGTCTTCACTTGGGAAGACAGAATGGAGGATTTGGTAAGCATATGGCATCCAATGCTCTTTGAGGATGTATTAAGGCATCCAAGATAAGAGTAGTCGTAGAGGATTGATATTCTTTGAGGACTAAGAATCCAAGCTAAGAATAATCCTAGTGGAACACACCTTGAGAACCCGCGTGGGGTATATGACGAGAGAAATAATGATGAGGGTGTTTATACATCATTGGTCTTACCAGAATTATGCTTAGAACTCGTGGAAAGTTAGAGTTGTTAGTCAAGGCCTTTCTATGTCACAATGTTGGATGATATGATGCTATACAAATGGGTTACCACTCTGAATCTTCTTATGAAAAATTATTCAGATTGAGAATGAGCAAGTACCATTATGAATACCTCCATAGTTAAGAGGGAGTGTTGAAAAATGTAACTAGGTTCAGTGTTCATAATGACATATGTAAATGTGATTTTATGTAATTGGTGTAAAGAAAATAAAACTATTTTTGTAATGCTTGTCTCATGGGTTTCATGAACAAGGAATTTTATTTTTAGTAATGGCTCCCATTGTGAGCCTTTAGGATTGGTCATAAAGTCAAAGAGAGTCAATGTCATGTATGAAGGACCCTTCTTGGGCATGTTACATTTTGTACGAGTCATTAGATAAGTATATATAGCCCTCCAAGGCCAAGAAAAGTATCCTACAAGTCGGCTTCAAAGGATAGTAATATATTCATAAATGGAAACTTATGTTCACCACATGTCATATCGGCTAAAGCATGGGAAACAACTATAAATAGGGAAGGTCGGCTCTATTTTAGAGACAAAAATCCAGACAAAGATTTCAGTGGTCTGCAGTTCGATCAAGGTCTGAAATAGAGTGCGAAGTTCACAAGAACACAACATACTAACTAGCGAGGAAGGGAAGAGTGAGAGGTTTTGGCCCTGGCTGATAACCTATATTCTGTGTCTCTTATTTCTTTAGGGTTTATGCATTGGTAGTTGTTTGATGAAGAACACTAAAAACCTAAGTAAAAGAAGATCCTAATCTAAAGAATTAAAAAGAACTCACAAGTAGTTACGAATAGAAGAGACATCACTTAATCTCTCTGCCCTAGATTTCTCAACAATCGAGACTCTAGCTATTCTCCGAGGAGCAACATGGAATCTATACTGGTAGAATCTATTGATTCAAATAATTCATCTAGGTTGGTATTTTTATGTTATGGTTTTAGTTTTTATATTTTAGTTTTCTGCTGAGTCTCTTCAAGGCCTTGAAGGCATGGCTTTCAATTTATGTATTTTTAATCTTGCCTCTCTTGGAAATATTTTGTCATTTGCCTCTTTGAAAAGACTGAATTTTTAGATTTGATCAAGTTTTCCAAGTGACCGACCACTCAAGAATTCTTTAATTTAGCATGTACTATCATATTTGAAGGCATACAAAACATTTACTTTACAAATAAAAAAACATAAGGTTTAAATTTCAATCTAGTTTATTCATATATTTCAAGTTAATTATGCTTATATTTCAAGCACATTTTGTTTTACTTGGAAGCGTAAATTAACTTGATTTAAAGTTTTTCCTTCCTAAATTTTTGAGGATAGATGAAATAACTTCAACTTTGTTAAAACTACATTTTGGAGAGTATAATTAACTAAAATGTTAGAAATATGTTTGTGTATGTTATGTTATTGAATAGTGGTTTCAATTTTCTCAAATAATGTTGTTGGTCTCTTAAAAGTAACTTCAAATTGAGTTTTTCTTTGTTATCCCAGTCAAAACAACAACAAAAAATTAATGATTACACTTAAATTCAAATTAAAAAGTGTAATTTTAATGCTCTCGGTGAATGGTATGGCATAAAATGGTTATTTTTCAATTCTGCCAATTTATTACAAGACTATATTATTTACAATTATGCTAATTTTATTTAAATTAAAATGTTGAATTTCATATTTTTTATGGTGTACAATTTATGGATATAAGCAATGTTGGCGGAAAAGTTTAATTTGAGTTTGAATCGGGGTTCGATCGAGGGCTCCAACAAAAAGGCTCCTGTAGTCTAGCACTTCGCCGAAATTTTCATTCCTTTGGAACAAAGGAATGTCTCACCCGAGGTGAGCAAGAACCATAAAAGTATGTAGGGGATCTAAATCTGATTAATTGGGAAACTTGCGCAACTATTACCACATTCATTCTCAACCATTCGACTCATGCGCTTAACAAAAAAAAGACATATGCAAATTTTTTTAAAAGGGCCCATAAAATACACAACTAAATATTAGAATCCCCATCCTCCATATATTATTAAGAATCAAAGTTCAATTCCATTATATCATTTCCATTACAACTTGCGTCAATTACAAGCTTGCGCGTGCATATCAAAATCGACAGATAATACATAAGCAAAACATTACAGGCTCAGATCTCAAATATCACTTAACACTAATCACTACAGAACAATCCCAACACAAACATGCACTGTCTATATTCCTGGCACAATATGAACCTTGTGGAACTATCCAAAACTTGTTTATCGCTTCCTTATGTCTTCTTTTATAGCCGCGCTCACTTGATCTAGTCTTTGATACCTCACTCACTAAGTTCACAACACTTGAACTTTCTTCAGTCGTGGAAATTTCATTGCTTCTTCCTTATGCTCAGGTTGTTGTTCTTCTAACAAGGTATCAACTATATTATCCATCATAATGTTCATATTGTGATCCCATTGTGGGCATGTTTTTTTTGAATGCTTATCTTGGTGAAAAGTACAAAATTTATCCATGCCCAAACTTTCTACATTAAACACTGTGTTATAACTTTGAGCATATTTATCCAGTTGAGAATTATTGTTCTTTTTAAAGAAATGCGTCCTAAAATTCTTGTTGCTAGTAGTGGATGTTTCACTTGACCTCCTCTTTAATTATGATAATTCATTCATGATCAATTTCAAAGACTTGATCAAAATTTCCATATCAAAAGAATATTTCTTCTTGGCTTTGCTAGAAGAGGCTTGGGTTTTCTTACCAGTTTCCTTGGATTCTTTAGCATCGTTGGTGTCTTCAATGACTCCAATAGAACAAAAAACTTTTTCAACAACAAGATATTTTACAAAGTTTAAATCCAAAGTATTATTTGCAACTCTTTTGAAAAACACATAAATGTTAGTTGGCAAGGTAGTTGTATAATAATATTTCATAATATCATCATGTTGTTGCACATCAATAGAGAACTTGTTCAACAATGAGTAAGTATTTTATTAACTCTTTCTTTCTCCCCCATTTTCAGGTTCCCAAGTTATTTTAATAACATGGCGGGAGTTTTATCGTAACCAATTTTTTCCAGAAACTTCTTAAACTCCCTCCAACTATGGATTGAATTGGATAGAAGACTGTGATACCATACAAACGCTCTACCTTCTAAAGTGTATAGAAAATGTCTACAAGAAACATCGTCAAAATGTACCTCAAGCATTTGTAAATGCATGTTGAAATCATCAATATGGTCTTCTGCTTCGGTCCTCTTATCAGGATTGAACTTTTACAACAAAATTTCTAGATGTTTTGGCATCTTATGAAGATTATTTGGAAGAGAAAGTGGCCCTTGGACCATGTAATCCAATTCTGCATCAACCATATATTCATCTCCTTCCTCCTCCTCTTCTTTTGAGTTTCAATAGGCTCCTCCTTCACCATTGAATTCTGTGTTATAACCAGGATGTTCCTTATCATAAAACTGAAATTCTTCCCTTTCACTACCCAAATTATCCTCAATAGGTGGAAGTTCCCATTGGTGATTTTTTCTTTCTTTAGGGTCAACCAAATCCTCAAGTGTTGCGATAACCAAATATTCTACCAAAGAAACCAATATGCCACTGGGATTTTTTTATTTGTTTATACATTTATGAGGTAGAATAGTAGCAACAGGGAGTAAACCAAGAGCTCTCACAAACTGATGAGTCAGATTGTCCATGGTTGATTTTAAGTAACCTCAAATGCTTGTCCCAGACTAGGATGAGAAGTTTCCTCTTTCTCAAGAGTATGAGTTGGAGTGGAAATGGGAATGTTACTTCCTTGTGTGGAAGTATGTTTGTTAATATGTGGTGAGTTATCAACCATAAAAAGGCGGATGCCCTCCTAGAACCAGAATGTTGATAGTGTTGGAACCCACCAACATGAAAGGGGTTCTCCCCAATGAAAAGTTCCAATTAGGCTTCACACCATTTGGTATAGGATCCATTCCAAAAATAAGGCCCATTTTCCATTTTTCTTTGATATTTTCCTTGGTTGCAATGGTTAGCACAAGAGAGTAATGTACATGTAATTTTGAATGAACAAGTGAGTATGCCTTGTGGAATGTTTAGTTGTAGAATGTATCAAGGTTCTTTCACTGGAGGGAAAATGAAAGTAATTATTTAGGAGAAGAGTATTATTACTAATCTAATAAAGAAACACAAGCATATATATGAAAGAATCGTTAATCAACTAGCGAAGTAGTTCACATGGAAGTAACAATCCTTAAAGAAAATAAAATACACTTCAACAAGATAAGCACCAAAGCCATCGAAATAGTTCAATTTCTTGAGTACAAATGAAAACAACATATATCACAAACATTCAAAGAATAATCTTACAACATTTACAATACATGCATGAAAGTGCGTTGGATCAATGAGCTTCAAGTATTAAGAGAAAGTTCCAAGATGTATTGATACAATGAACACCACTAGCTCCAATAGTGGAGCGTTAGAGCTACCACTTACTCCTCAAAATAACTATATTCCTCTCTAATGCCTGGTTAGAGTAGCCAAGGTGAAAAGTCCTTTGCTTGACCTATGAGGGTGTATATATAACAAATGAGGTGATTTTCCACCTCGCTTGTGACTCTTGGACTCCCCTCATGACTCTTGAGCTTCCATTAAACCCTTTGACTTCTACATGACTTTTCATATTCTATAGGCGACTCTTGGACTTCCAATTTACATTACATTTTTCATATTATTGGAAATTACATTATTACATCCATAAATGATGGTGGAAAATGACGACTCATATGACACCTTAACAAGATATGACATGACATTGATGGAATGGACTTATTGATGATATGGCAATTTCAAGCCACTCTTTATGTTGCTATATTTGTGTCTTCTTTAAAGATGTTACAGGCTCTTCCTATTCCTCCTCCATAAGGCTTGAAGGTAGGGAGTCTTCACAATGATCTTGATCTTTAGCTACCGTTGCAATCTAGTGTCCCTTCATCTTCTTTTTTAGTGATCAACTTGTACTTGCAACTTCATAAGTGTCATCTAGCATGGTATCCTTCTCCTTCTCCTTGATCATCACCATGTCATGTGAAACTGTAGTACCTGCAACTAGAAATAACTCATGACAAGATGAAATCATCCTGAAAAAATCCTAGTTTAACGTGCTTCATGAAAATCATTGATGGAGTTGGAACTAGGTACTAGAATGGGAGGAAGGATAAGGAATTGTGTAGTGTATAGTTCTAGAGGCTTGGAGTGGAGGACTAGTGTTTGTGACTATGAAATGTACGATTTTGGAGGCCTAGGCAGGAAGATTGCATAGTTGAGGAGCTCAATGAGGCATGATTTCCCACTAAGGCTGCACAATGCACAATTCAGGAGAGAGAGAAGCCATGGGATTGTGAAGTTTCACAACTCAGGAAGGCAGGGAGGCATCTTGTTTCTTGCCATAACACAATGCATAGAAAGTGGCTGACATGGAGGATTGACTACACAGTTGTGTAAGTCAGGAGGCCAGGATTGAGCACTGTGATGACGCAAAGCACAATTATGGGAGGAAGTGACTGTGCATTGTGCAGTTCCAGGAGCAAGGAATGCAGTGTTGACGCTTTCCATTGCACAATGGGTAGTTTACAAGGGGAAAAATGAGGCCATGTTGGTTGGGAAGGAAACTTTTGTGAATTTGGTTAAGTGTGGGACCGATGAGACAAATATGAAACCAAAGTAGGACTTGAACATGATCACACAAACAAAATCATCAACTACACAACATGAAACACTCAACACTTAGAAACAACATGATCCCTTGATTGTGATAGCAAAACAACATAATCTTCCAAGTGCAACACTTAAGATACACTTTGTGACGATGGTGATGACACTAATGTGACATTGCATGCAACTTTGGGAATGAGTCTAATACATGTCTATACGACGAATAGGATCCAACAACACTAAAGTTTCCCCTTGAAACAAACCATAACTCTACTTTTGTGATGTGTGACACTTCCCATGCCAAAACACAACACTTGAGTTTTTTTCACAAAGGGAGTAGAAAAGTTAGAGAATATACATCAGATGACTCTTACTACTAGAAACAACAACTTTCAAGGTCAAATAAGGCTTCGAAATTTGAATGTAGGCACAAATTTTGGAGAGTGTTGTAGCAGCGATAACAGTATCCCAACACCTTCCAGCCCAAGTCACGACGGGAGAGATAACAAGTGAGATCAGGCATGTTGTCCCACCCCTCTCATGAAGTTCCATATATTTGTATATCCCCATCACCCATGTGTGATTTGTTCGGCCAAGGAACTAAACTGTGCCTCAAACCACTAACATGTCATTAGAATTTACAACATACAAATTCAAACTAAACTCTAAAATTTCAAAGACAAAGTATTCAATTCCACCAAACTAGAGGTCGTTGACTCATCACATGTGGGTGCATCTAGTGGTCTCCTACCATATTCGATAGTCATCAGTAATAATGATTCATAGTGTTAGTCATTGACATAATAACATATGTTAAATCATCAACATGACATAGTCATCGACATCATTGTGCACCATGTCATAACTAATGTAGATATCGAACATAATGAATCCATAACATGATTATAGATACTCATAAGTACATCCATCACATCTATTATCATCATAATATCAACTGAAAAAATCACACACATCCATCATAGCTATCATCATCATAACATCGACTAGGAAACAAACACATCCATCATATTCTCTAATAGTAAGGGTCAAGTATCTGGATCCTTGACCTGAGGTCCTAAAAGAATAGTGTGTGAGCCTTAAGGCTATATCAATGATAATTTCATATCAAATTCATTCAACTAGATTGGGAATAATTTTTTGATAGGTTTGATAATCGAGGCATAATCTGTTACAAATATTCTAACAAAATTAATCTTCTCAAAGTATGATTGTACTCCTTTACGAATGGTTGGGGCCTTCAATTCAAATATGGCTCTAATCCTCTTGGGATCAATATATATTCCTTTATGACTTACAATGTGGCATAAGATTTTTCCTTCTAATAAAAGCAAGCATTTCTTGGGATTAAGCAATATTGCATATTGTCTACATCTTCAAGGACCTTTTTGTAGATGTGCCCAATGAGAATCTCTCAGCTTTGAATAATTTGTTAAGTCACCTTGATAACATGCTATAATTTTTTAAATTAAATCTACAAATATATGCTCCATAGCTCTATATAATGCCGCACCAACACTTTTTAATTCAAAGGGCATGCAGGTATAAGCATATGTTCCCCATCGTATGATAAATGTTGTTTTATGAATGTTATCAATGGAAGCTAATATTTGATTGTATCTAGATATTCCATCTAGCATAGACATTATCATTGATCCAATAAGTGATTGAAACAATGTTTCCATGTTCAAGAGTGGGTAATTTTCTTTAAGTGAGGCCTTATTGAGGCCGCAAAAGTAAATACCGAGTCTTATATCTCCATTCTTATTTTCAACTACTACTAGGTTTGAAATCCATTTAGAGTATCGTATTTTGAAGGTGAGTCGAACCTTTTCTATTTTATCTATATTTTTCTCAACCAAAGGCTTGAGCTTCAAATTGATTATGCTCGATTTTTTTCTAATTGGATTAGCATTTTCTTTCAACATAATAACATGTTGAATGACCTCCTTGTTATATTCCTTCAATGTTATGGAACCAGCTCACAAAATGATAGAAAAGATAGATCAACGCCTTAGAATTCAGCGTCTTTGAGGGGGCAACCTCCTTTACATTACATAAATGAACAATTCTTGGATGATTCAAATGACAAAACCTCCTTTCTATATATAGGAGTCTAAGGAGTCACAATATAAACCAGCCGACCTAACA
>APFE030705777.1:17323-44960 GCA_000404065.3 Pinus taeda
TGCACATAGCACAAGTGCTCATCCCAAAGCTTAGGATGTTTGCTACAATATCCTCTCAGTAACTGGATCACCGTCCTGTTAACTACTTCTGTCTGGCCATCTGTTTGTGGATGAAAAGTTGTGCTTTTCTTTAATTTGGTGTCCATGAGTTCCCACATACTATACCAAAACCTTCCCACAAATCGGGTGTCTTGATAAGATACAATAGAAGTGGGTAATCCAAAATGAACCCATACATGTTCAAAGAATAATTTTGTAGTTTGTTCAGCTGTAATCTGTTTACTACAGGGTATCAAAATACACATCTTGCTGAACCTATCCACAAAAACATATAGATAATCATGACCTTTTCTAGATTTAGGTAGTCCTCCAACAATATCCATGGAAATGCTTTCCCAAGGGTGAGAAGGAACTGACAATGGAGTGTACAAGCCTAGTTTTCTGTTACTGGGCTTGCTTTTAGCACACATAGCACATCCCTTCACATATCTAGAAACTGTCTCATTCATTTTCGTCCAATAGTAGAACCTTTGCAGCTGTGCAACTATTTTACCTACCCCAAAGTGACCTGATATCAGAGAAGTGTGTGCTTCCCTAATTATCTTTGCTCTCTCAGTTTGTGGAATGCAGAGTTTCCCACAATGATATAAGAGTCGGTCCTTCACATGATAGTCCAATTCTTCTACTCTTTTGCCTTGACTCAAAGTTGTATATACATATTTAAAGTCCATATCTTGAGCATACTATTCTATGTAGCTTTCATGCAGCACATAATTATGCTCAAGTATGGTAGATGCGTTTATAATGGGTCTAGATAACATATCTACAACCTTGTTATGTATGCCCTTTTTATGTCTGATGAATAAATGAAACTGTTGTAGAAAAACCATCCATCTGTAATGTCTTGATTGTTGCAACTTAGTTTGGGAGTGTAGATATTGAAGTGGCTGATGATCAATGTGTATTACTGTTTCTTTGCCCATTAAGTAATGTTTCCACTTTTTCACACTTTGAACTAATGCATACAATTCTTTATCATAGGTAGGATAGTTAACTACTGCAGGATTAAAAGTCTCAGAATGATAACATATGGGTTTACTGTGTTGTGTCAACACTGCTCCCATGGCATAGTCACTGGCATCAGTTTGGATCTCAAATGGTCTTTGTAGATCTAGTAGTGCTAGTACAGGTGCTGCACTAATATTTTCTTTCAAGGTGTCGAAGGCTTTCTGCTGCTTGCCTCCCCACTGAAACACCTTGTTCAATCCTGTCAAAGCATGTAAGGGATCTACAATTGAGGAAAAATTTGAAATGAACTTCTTCCAATATTGTGCTGCTCCTAAGAAGCTTCTCACTTCTGTAGCAGACTGGGGTTTAGGCCAGTTCACAATGACTACCACTTTAGAGGGATCTATTTTCAATTCACCCCCCCTACTATATGACCCAAATAATTTAGATAGGTTTTTCCAAAATCACATTTGGAGAGTTTAACATAAACTTTGTCTCTTCTCAAAACATCTAATGTCTGCTTAACATGCTTTAAATGTTCTTCCCATGTTTTACTAAAAATCAGAATTTCATCTAGATACACAATAACAAAATCATCAAGAAAATGTCTGAGTACATCATTCATTAATTTCATGAAAGTAGTAGGAGCACTAGTTAGGCCAAAAGGCATAACCAGCCATTCATACAATCCCTGCTTTGTTTTGAAAGCAGTCTTCCATGGATCTTGCTCTGCAACTCTGACCTGATGGTATCCACTGTGCAAATCCAGCTTGGTGAAATAAATAGCTTCCTTCAATTGATCTAAAAGATCATCTATGCGAGGAAGGGGATAACTATTTTTTATTGTTATCTTATTCAGTGCTCGATAATCAATGCACATTCTCCACGAGCCATCTTTCTTTTTCACCAGAACAATTTGTGACCCACATGGAAATGTGCTAGGCCCGATGAACCCTTTCTCGAGCAATTCCTAAACCTGCTTCTTGATTTCAGCATTCTCTAAAGCAAACAACCTGTACATCCCAATGTTAGGCAAAGGAACATCTTGCTGCAAAATAATACCATGTACTATTCCCTTTTTGGGTGGCATACCTTTAGGTTCTTGAAATAAGACATCATACTCTGAAACAATCTTTTCTATGTTAGCTTGCTGATCAGCATTACAGCCCCCAAATACATTGGTTTTATCAGATTTCGTTTCCTTTACAGCCATTAGTAAGAACTGTTTGCATGAATTTATCATTCTTTTCATCTGTCTTGAGTTGATGAGAGTATAATTATTCTTGAGCTTGTGAGCTCTTACAAAGTATTCCATTCCATCTTTAACAAGTAGATACTTGTTCTCAGCTCTATAGAAAATAGCCTTTCTATCATACAAGTAAGGACTTCCTAAAACAATTCCACATATATCTAAAGGAATTACATCTAACTCAACCTCATCTACAAATGCTGACCCAAAAGAAAACTTGAGTTTGCACTGTCTAGTCACTTGTAGTTGTGCTTTATCATTCAACCATCCCAATGGGTATGGCTTCTTATGAGTTGTAGTTGCTAATCCCATTTTCTTTACAATTGCTTCAGAAATAAGATTTACTTGTGAGGCACTATCAAACAAAGTATCAATCTTTTGATTTTTGGAAATAACTTGAATATGGAAAAGCTCATGCCTTTTTCTCTCATGTTCTTCATCAATAACAGATTGAGTAGAATTACTAGTAGATGCTTCAGAATTCTTACCTTTTATACCTGTGGCTGCAACGATTGTTTCATCTCCCGAGTCTGACCCCAAATCTTTCTAAATGTTGCAGCTGTCTTCCTCTTCTTGCCCTCAGACTTCTTAGGTGTCATCTCTGGATGCAGAATCCAATAGTGCTCATCATCATGCCCCTCCTTTTTACAGTGAGTGCATGAAGCTTTGCCTTTCTGTGCAGTGTTAGCCTTCCTTTCTTTCCACTTCTGCTTTCTTTTCTCCTTGCTCTTACTTATAGTGGGTTGGGATGGTCCCCCAAATTCTGGATTTCCATTCTTTCCTCTAACTTCTAGATGGGTAGCTTGTACAGATACCTCATCTATACTAGTGGGATTAAACATGAGGATGGTATGCCTCATGTAGCTGTGTATACTACCAATGTAATTCAAAAGAGTCTCTGGTGAGTCTAATGAGATACCCAACATTAATGCTCTCTTTCTGAACTCTTGAGTATACCCTTATACAATTTTCCCTTTCAACTGTCAAAGAGTTTGCCAACTCATCATGGCTTGTTGCATGTAGGCCAATGGATAGAACTGATTTTTGATTGTAGCAACAAATTCACTCCAGACAGAGATGGTCTTACCATGTCTTTTCATATTAGCTTGGGTTCTGCCTTCCCACCAAACCAAGGTAGTGCCTCCTAGGCATAGGGTTGCCAGCTGAATCTTACTCTTGTCCGAGTCTATGTTCTGTTCTCTGCAATACACATCAATTTGACTAATCGAATTGTCCAACTTTTCAGCATTTAGCTCTCCATCATATATAGGTAAATCAAATTTTACATCTAGCTTAATCAAAGATGCTATCTTATTATGCACAGGGCTATTAGGAGGTGTGAGAAAGCTTTCCTATTTCCCCTTTCCTTTGGAGTGGTCATGGGAATGAGACTCATCTTTTTCTTTATCTTGTTTAGAACCTGATGAATCTTCATCCCTATGCTTTCTAGAGTCCCTATACATTTCTTCTACCATAGACTTTATAGCTAGGAAACTTTCTATGAATTGAGGGTCTGGCCCTATAGAACCTTCCTCTGACATTGTCTTCTAAGAATAGACTCTCCCAATTTCAGGATTAGTTTCCACCAATTCTCCTTCTCCTAATTTGAGCTTTGATCTGGTGAGCATTCACAGCTAAACCAACACAGGCTTTTCTAACCTTACAGCCTAGAGCTTTGGTACCACTTGATATGATAATCACCCTATGAGTGACCTCAGTTGAAGATTTATTAAACAAAAGGTGTTACAGACTCGTGTGCTGGTGTGTGTTCTGTGCTATTCAAGCAACGAATCGATCAGATTGCCAATACACAGACATTTAAATGGAAAGACAACAGAGAAATATAGTAAGCAACACAAAGACACAAACAATTTTAATAAGGAGTTCACCCTATTCTCCAGGGCTACGTCTCTGGTCCAGCTTCAGTGGTGGCCTTGTTTTATTGTGTCTTATAGCAAAGAAATCACAATACAGGGACTCAATGTGAGTTCTCTTGAAGTAGATTTTGCTAGGTAGGGTGGTTCTTGGATTCCCCAAGCCACTCAGAGTTCACAGACTCTTTTTCTTCCTACCAGCTCTGTGACCCTTGGTCTACAATGGAAAGAGCCAATGTGATGCTCAACCCGGACATATTCCTCTATGAAAAGGCTTGAATCTTCAAGCTCTCAGGTGCTTGATGCTGCCTGTGGTCAACTCGACCCTCTGTCTCCTTTGCTTGGCTTTACTGTTCTCTGTGTTCAGTCCTCCTCTTAGGGTTCACTGTTCACTGTCTCTCTTGGTCGCTTGGACTCCTCTCAAATCCTCCTCTTCGAATGTCTCTGTTCATGGCTTTAAGCATTCGATCCCTATTCCTATTCGGTTCCTCTCCCACCCGCGTCAATTCTCCTTCTGCAGCTGCGCTTGGAGTTCCATGTTCGGCGTTAACATGAATGTTCAGGAAGTGCCACGTGTCCCTGTCAGAATAGTGCCAGTCTGCTCGTCGATTCATTTCTTCGGTTATGTCGTGGATACGTTCTTTCTCCACTGTGGTGGTCAAACGGATTCCAAATCCCTTTAAATTGCAGCTTAATTCCCTGTCGATTCCACTTCTTTCTATCGGGCGCAATCTCAGCCGTCCGATCTAGGCTCCTCAAGATTCAACGTCATACGCACGTCGAGAGCGGTTGACTTGCTCGACTGATAGCGCGTGATCAACGGTGGTTTTCTCTCTCCTCCACCACCACGTGTTGATCGGTGTATGGGATCGCTATGCTCCTGTCGAAAACCTCTTACCATTCAAGGGCGCCTCGATCAAAACTGCCGGTTTCTAGGGCGCGGGTCCCGCCTTTACACTTTAGCGCTTTTCATTTCTCCGCCCGCGGTTCTCTGGATCCCAACTTGACCAAGGGCTCAAGGCTCCCCCATTTTGACCATGTTTGCCCAGCGATGCGCGATTAGCATTAGGCACTAATCGCGCATCGAAAATCACCTCCTTTTCCTGATCCGGGGCTCCCAGGGGCTACTTTGGCCGCTTGTGCGGTCTCCATGGACCTCGGTCAGCGTGCTTTGACCGAGGTCCTCTTCGCTCCACATCGGTTACCATGGCCACTGGTTCAGTGTGTTTTTGGTGCTGTTTTGGATTTCATTAGATATTTGTTTCGTCTCGATATAGTCAAGGTTCTTTGACAGTCATTCATGGATCTGATTCGGATCATTGGCACATTGCCTCTTTAAGATGTTTGAAGCCCTTTGTTGCTTCTGTAGTCCATGAAAATGCATCTTTCTTCAATAATGTTGTTAGAGGTGCTTCTATTCTCCCATAATTCTTAACAAACTTGCGATAATACCTTGTCAACCCGAGAAATCCTCGCAGATGCTTTGTCAATGTGGGGATTTTCCATTCCTTAATGGCTTTAATTTTGCTAGGGTCTACCTTAACTCCTTCATGAGATACAATATGACCCAGATATTCCACCTCTTGTACTCCAAAGAAATATTTGGATCTGTTTGCATATAATTGTTTATCGTCCAATAATTGTAGCACCCTATCAACATGTTCAACATGATCCTTCGAAGACTTGCTATAGATTAGTATATCATCAAAAAATACAAACCTTGAAATGTAGAAGGTGTATTGGTAAGGCCAAAAGGCATGACCAAAAATTCATAATGATCCTCATGAGTTCTAAATGCTATTTTTAGAATGTCTCCAGTCTTCATTCTGATTTGATGATATCCTGAACGAAGATCCAACTTGGTGAAGTAAATTGATCCATGCCTTTCATCCAGTAATTCATCAATCATAGGAATGGGAAACTTATCTTTAATAGTGAGCTTGTTGAGCTCCCTATTATCCAGACACATGCGCCATGATCCATCCTTTTTGTGCACCAATACTACTGGAGCAGAGAAAGAACTTTGACTAGGTTGAATTATACCAACCTCTAGCGTTTCTGCAACCATATGTTCAATTTCACTCTTTTGGGCATAGGGATATCTGTACGGCTTGATGTTTGGAGGAACACTTCCTGGAATCAAATGAATAGTATGATCATGATCATAAATAGGTGGGAGACCTTTGGGAGTCTGAAATACCTTGGAATGATTGTCCAAGACTATTTGGAGATCTGGAGAAATAGATGATTCCGATGTGGAAACATCTAACGAACATAATTGAGCAATTACACCTCTTTGTTCCTTTTTCAGAAGCTTTGTCATACCATTACAGCTGACTATCTTTCCTAGTTTCCCTGCAATACCCCTTAATTCAACTTCCTTTCCTTCCGCAGAAAATTTCATGAAAAGTTCTTTAAAATTAAAAGCTATTGTACCCAAGGATTGTAGCCATTGGACCTCTAGTACAACATCAGCACCTCCCATTGGAATGGAAAGCATTGGGCTAGTCAATACATACTCTCCCATGGATAGCTTGACATTATGGCATTTTCCAGAGCAATTTATTGTTCCTCCATTTGCAATCATCACTTGACACGCTGGTGCTGGATATAGGAAGCAATTCAATTCTTTTGCTACCTTACAATGAATAAAATTGTGGGTACTTCCTGAATCAATCAACACTATTACCTTTTTCTTCTTGATTTGTCCTCCTATCTTGATGGTTTGAGGAGTGGTAATTCCAGCCAATGCATTACAAGATATGGTCGGATTCATTTCTTCTTTATCTAGGCTTTGTTCCTGGAGTATATCCTCTTCTTTTGACCTTTCTTGCTCCTTTTCTTCTTCCTCTTCACAATCTATGCAGAATAATTTCTTCTCAGCACACTTATGACTTTAGTGTATTTGCTATCACAACTGTAACAAAGCCCTTTTGCTCTTTTTTCTTCCAATTGTTGTGGTGTCAACCTTATAGGTTGTGGAAGACTAGGGGCAACAACACTTCCCTCTTTATAGTTGTGAGTGGTATGCTTCCTGGTTGCCATAATTTTTCTTTCCATTTTTCTTGCTAACCTGAATGCCTTCTCTAATGAATTAGGTTCCCAAAGGGGAACATCATGTTGGATTTATCCTTTAAAGTCCCTATGAACACATCAATCCTATGCTACTCTGGAATATTTTTACTATTATGTTCAATTTTTGGAACTCCTCAATGTGCTCCATTATTGAACCCTTTTGTTTGAGACTTATCAATTGGCTAAAAAACGTGTTGCTTTTTGGATCCTCATAATGTGCTATCAATTCTTCCATAAAAATTGCCCAAGTGATAATTTGTTTATGATAGAAAATCCATTGATACCATACAAACTGATTTGGTTCCAAATATAAAGTTGCAATACATACCTTTTGTGTGTTTTGCACATTAATGAGATAGAAAAATTGCTCCATCTGCAATATCCATGTTGCGGGATCCTTGCCATCAAACTTCCTCATATTGATTTTTGGAATATGGTGGGTCCTTGATCCAACATTAGAGTCTATGGAATCATGATTAACATTTCTTTTGTTCTCGTCATGAGTTTCCTTTACTACCCTTTCACCATTAGTGACCATTTCTTGTAGCAACATATTCAATTTTATCTTCAATTCTTCCATCTTATCATCCATGCCATTCATTTCAGCATCCATGCCATTCATCTTAGCTTCCATGCCTTCTTTAAAGCATCCATACCATTCATCTTAGCTTCTACACCTTTTTGTGCAAGTGACACTTGTTTCACTTGGTCTCGTAATTTTGATATATCATATTGCATTTCTTCCTCTTCTTCATGAGTCATGCTAGAGATTTCAAGTTTCTTACTAAGTGTTTACATTCTGTTTCCTCAGGGCATCAATTACTGATACTAATGCTTTACTATGCCCTTTGAATTCATTCAAACTAATTTTTCAAACCAAGCTTATGCAAAAATTTAAAAAAAAACTACACACCTTTTTTCACTTTGTAGGAGCTTGATATTGAATCTTATATATCTCTGTAATTCCAAGTCATCCAGTTCCGAAATTATGAGCTATAGTAGCCCTCTGCGTCCTCTTTCCAATGCCACCAGTTTGATCCAAATTGGATTCTCCAAGGAAGAGTTATACACAATCTCCCAAGATGACCTGATTATAGACCTTTACAGAAGAGCGAACTTGTATGAAGTGCCACGTGTCACTGTTTTGACCTTTGGCTCTAAAAAATGTATACAAGAAACTATAGTCCATCCTCTTTCTATACCTTCTTACAAAATTTCAATCTGATGCTTAGAGAGAAAGTTCTGACTATTTTCCCCAGGTCACCTATTTGGAATGTAATTAAGGAGTCTGCAAAATGACCAACTTCCTCAGATCATATCTCCGCAAGTATAGTGCGAAAATCTCTAAAATTCGGACTCGAGGTTCAGTGCAATTTCTTCTCAAATCTGTTTTTTTTCGCTTCTGAAACATTGTAGAAAAAATTTATAGTGACAATTCCATAATGACCTATTTGGAGCAGCGAAACCCTAGAATCCAAAGCTCTGATACCAAATGTTATGAAACTAGCTCACACAAAAGATAGAAAATATAGTTGAACACCTTAGAATTCATCCTCTTCAAGGGGGAAACCTCCTTTTACATTACACAAATGAATAATTCTTTGATGATTCAAATGACAACCTCCTTTCTATATATAGGAGTCTAAGGGGTCACAATATAACCAAGCCAACCTAACAATAATAATATAAAGGCACAAAAATAACAATCGAGAGATTCTATGGGGCACAGTAATAACAATATGGCGACAATAGGGGCACAACAATATTAATAAGGGATACAACTACAATATTAATGGGGGCATCACTATTATTATAGGGACCTAACACAAATCAATAAAATAAGGAATGTCATCAAACATACTCATTAAATCAGTAAATTCCTCTTCCACATATTGATATGTAAATCCATTTTCTGATCTATGGTAGTTGGAAATAGCAATAATTTGTTCATGGCTATCAACTTCTTCTTTTTGTGAAATAAATAGTGTTGGAAATAATACTGAGAGGGGGGGGGTGAATCAGTATTATCAAATCAATATAACTTTTTCATTTCCATATTAAGATTCATATACACTACTTCAGTTAAGGCAAACTGCGTGTATACGCAACTGTGTGTAATGCAACAAGTGTATATCCAGTAAACTTATGATTTAGTTAATTGATCCTTAATGAGTGCATCAGAACATTATTAACCATATGAATAGTAAACAGGCGCAGTAAAATAGAACAGATCATCACACACAAGAAGCACACATGAACACCATGATGTAAGGTGGAAACCCAATGTGGGTGAAAACCACCTGCTGCAAGTCGTCTCAATCTAATTTTTAATAAGAAAATTCTTTTTACAATAGTTTTGTACTGGTGCAATCTTATACCAGTACACAAGCTTCTACCTGCAGAAGGCTACAACCTTCTCTCATTCTCCGGACTCTCCTGGAAGGGAGCTACCAAACCCTTAGCTCTTGTACTAGCTGATGTACTAGTACATAGGTGTCGACCTACAGAAGGCTACAACCTTCTCTTTCTTCCTCCAGGTACCACGTTTCATACATTTTCAGACTGGATACTTCTGAAGCACAACACCATAATCTGAAAGGCCACATTTCATCCAATTTTCATACTGGACCCATCAATATTATTGAAGCACAAAATCCATCAACACTAGCATCATCAATCTCTGAATCACTCAATACTGAATCACTGAAACTCTGTCAACAAACTGCAATCACCAGAACACAGAGCAGAACACACAACTCTGCAACAATATTCAAAACCAACTGTATCATCAGAAATTATGCATACACTACTTGGAAGAGTCGAACCAGCGTGTATACGCAACTTCACCAAAGTGAACCAGCGTATATGTCAACAATTACTTATTGATAACTTCGTTGCACTTCCTGACTTCAGACATACCCAGATCATTACATATATAAGGACAATACATATGTTAGCAACCAGATCTAGTCCATCAGATCACATAAAGATAAGTCATTATGATCCTCATCCATTATAGATCTCACAATCAACCAAACTGAATATGTAGAATACTGACACCAATAAACAGTAACCAGAACTCAGACTTTGCATCAACAACCAAAACCACCTGTAACTTCAAACATCATAGTTCATATTGTTATGCTACTTAGATGTATCTAACCTACGTATGTACGCGCTTTTATCAAAGTCAACTAGCGTATACATCTGTAAATATTCATTCATGTTTTGCAGCTATTTCAATCTTAAGTTATACTCAAATCAGAACATTACATGCGTCAGTATACAGATCTAGAACAAGCATGCTCAAACCATATAGAGATTATTCATTCCAAGCCATTTGATCCCGATCTATCCTTAGATCTTGTTCTCCATCTCCTTAGCTCAGATAAAGCAAAGCATCATGAACCCATAACCTGCATACTAGATCTCATACTTTATCAAATATTCAAGACTTTCTCAATACCTTTGCCTAATGATCTTCTTCTCCTTTTATAGTCTTAGGCCTTACTCAATACCATGATCCAAAACCATTGAGAACCAATACTAGGGACCCAATACCTGGGTTCAACACCTCGGACTCAATACCAAGGACCAAAACCATAGGTTTAAATACCACAGACCCAAAAATAAGCTTTCCCACATGTACGCGCTTTTTTGTGCATGAAAGTGCGTGCATACGCATACGCGACTTTTGATCAGAAATCTCGCGTGTATGCGCCCCTTTGTATATAGTGAACCTGCATGTATACCCTACTTGGTATATAGCAAACCTGCGTATATACGTGACTTGGTACATAGTGAACCTGCGTATAACCTCATATGTACGTGACTTGGTATATAGTGAACCTATGTATATACTCTTCTTTCTTCATTATTTGTAGTCTAATCATCAACTCTTTGCTACTAACCTACTGCAGTATGACCTATCATCTGTGTGAGGTGCCATCAAGGACAACACTTGTATCATAATGCCAACAATCTCCCCCTTTGGACTTGACGGCAAGGCTAGCTTGTCGTACTAAGAACTGTCATCTGATTCCTTTGAGTTGTCCTGCATCCCATGTATTCTATCACATCTGATATCTCTTCTGTAGATTCATCTAGTTATATATAAATGATTTGTTCTTCTACGAGTTCGTTGCCATCAAGTACAACACATTCATCATAATGCCAATAATATCCCCCTTTTGACTTGATGGTAACAACACCAAATCACTCTCCCACTTTGATATCAAGGGCAAAGGGCGGACCAAGATATTCTCTTTCCTTGATAAACATTCAGCTGTCCATACTTCCCCTAAGTACCTACTGAAATCTCTGAATGAGCTCCCCCTTTGTATATGCCAAGGTGTACCAATCTGTCTATGCTCCCTCTGAGTACATGCTGAAGTCTCTGCTCTGCTGAAGTGTGTTGTTCATGCTCCCCCTAACTATAAGAAAAGTCTGCAAAAGGATGTTCTACAAGAAGAACTTGACTCTATCATAAATGACCTTCCTATCACTAAGGACTCATACATACATCCATCTCCCAACCCAGTGGGGATATACCAATATTGACTCATCCACCCAACCAAATGGGGATATGCCAGATACCAAATGTTTATACATCACTGGACTATTACACCATCCTTTCCATGCATAATGGGGGTGTAAATTACATCATATGACCAAAAGGATTTCATCAAATGACTACAATAGATAGAGACAAACTATTACATCATGAATATTGATATCACCTTTACATGACATTTATAATAGAGACCAAACATCTAAATAAGATCATGATAGTCATCAGCAACTATCATACACAATGTATGATCTATTCCATAATCATCTAACAACAACATCTAGACCAGCAACAAGGTATGTCTGCATCAACTCATCCTTTTGAACAGAATTCTGCATATGACATACAGAATCACAAGATCTGCATGATCCAATTATCATTACATGGGAACATCTGCATCAATCAACATATGCAAGTATCAACCTATCATCATATAGGTAAGAACTTATCATCTTCATGTCTCCAACAATGCAACTTTGAGTAAACATTCATGTATCTAGCACTATGCATATTGATCTCAAGATCATTTGTCAAGACTTCTTGATATCATCAACAACAATCCTCATTCACATGAACGCCAAGAACTACAGGAATCCTACATCATAACTATATTATATGATCTTTATGCATATGACGACAGTAGCATATGAGTGACTCATCATCAAGTAATGAAGATGTGTATTCAAGCTTTGTACTTTTTCTTATCCTTATGAAGATCACCATCTAAGCACCAT
Organism: Pinus taeda; assembly: GCA_000404065.3. Classification (NCBI taxonomy): domain Eukaryota; kingdom Viridiplantae; phylum Streptophyta; class Pinopsida; order Pinales; family Pinaceae; genus Pinus; species Pinus taeda. The sequence goes on from APFE030705777.1 coordinate 29,834, forward strand.
ATATGCATCATCATAGAATCAACCACACTTATGATCTGAACACCAACTATGTAACCCCAAGAATCATATGAGATTTTGTCATGGACAACTCATAACCATATCATAGCAAGGTGTATCATTTAGCCATATAAGCATCATCACTAATGAATGCTAACAATAATGCCAACAATGTATTATTAAAAGCATATGTTCCCCCTGAACCTGCGACATCTTGCTTACTGTCAAATCTGATCATGTGTACATCAGCAAGAAGTATCATCATCCACAAGTTAATATCAAATCATTTCTAAACATCTTACAAGTATCAAGACATTTCCACACAAAATCAACAAATTGTAACCATTATGAAAGAGAGCAAATAATGGACTGAATCATATCAGACCCCTTTTCCTAAGCCTGTCCCACTGTTTTCCTCAAACTAACATATACGCGACTTCCCTTTATGAAACTTGCGCATGAGATTTAGGACACTGAATTTTTGCACTTTCAGGTCCCTCAGAGTCTGTTATGTCTGTATATTGTGATGTGCCACATCTTTCTAACTGTACTTGCTTCTTCTTCCATATCTTCAAGTGCGATGATGTTTTCTCCTTTTGGTATGGTGCCCATACTTTGTTCTTACATTCCTTTGATGTACGTCCAAGCTTGTTACATGCATAACATCTTACATGTTTCATATTCCTTCTATAGCAATCAACGGCTCTGTGACCAAACATATTGCAAGCAAGGCAATATCCCTTAAAGTACCTAGAACATGATGATCTTTCTGAGTGATAGTCTTGAACCATTCTTCTTCTACATTTGACTGCAACATGTCCAAGATTATAACATTCAACATTATTCACTTGAGGAATTGACCGACTATTATTTCAATAGTTAGAAATAAAAGATTTTCTTTGAATAATTTCTTTCCTTGGTTGTTGATGGGATTGACCTCTCATCTCCTTGTTGAGCATTTCAGATTTTACATTAGAGTCCCTTGTCTTACTAGATTCTCCTTCAAAAGATTCATGAAAACCAAGACCCGTTTTGATAGCAGGAGACCTTTGACTACTAAGAATATCATCCAAGATCTTAGTACTATCTTGAAATCGTAAGAGCTTATCCTTTTCTTCTAAGTTATCTTTAAGAATATTTACCTCAACCTGATGTTGCTCCTATTTTTCATGATATTGCTTCTTCATGTTTTCTTCAGCTTTTCTTCCTTCTTCCAATTGATGTCTTAGTTCAAGAACCTCGTTTTCTTGTTTTTCAAGAGCTTGGAGTAGTTCTTTATTATGCCTTTTTGATTCTTCAAGATCTTCTTTTAGCGAGAGGATTGTAGCTTCAAGACTTTCATAGTAAATGGATCTATCTATGAGTTTCTTGATTGTTGTGCTCCTTTCATTAAATTCATTTCTTAATGATGTCACTTCATCCTGCAACTTTTGACATTGATCTTCCTTGTCCTTGAATAAATTCCTTACCTTGTATCCTTCCTCTAGTTGAGCTTTTAGTTTGGTAGCTTCTTCTTTGAAGGCACATTCCCTTTTGTTCAATAGATCTTGTTGATCTCTAATTTTCTCTATAAGCCTTTTAAATTTTGCCTCTATTTGGTATCTTTCTTGCTCACCCATAAGAGAAAATTCAGTTGTTTCCCTATCACTTTCATCATCTTCAAATGGATGGATAAATGTATCACCAGAGTATAACAAATTCATACCTGCTAGTTATTTTGCTTGTTCATCTTCATTCTAAAGTGATTCTAAATCTGAAGTGCTTCTTCCACATATTCCCCAATCAATTCTCCCACTGTCATAGCTCTTCTGAGATGTCTTCTTCTTCTTAGGCGCTTTCTTCTTAAGCTTCTTTCCCATTGATCTACGGATCTCCTTCAAGCGATCAAGCTTCTACCAAAGGACCTACTCTGATACCAATTGTTGGAAATAATACTGAGAGGGGGGGTGTTGTATCAGTATTATCAAATCAATATAGCTTTTTCATTTCCATATTAAGATTCTTATACGCTACTTCATTTAAGGAAAATCGCGTGTATACGCAACTAAGTGTAATGCAACAAGCGTATATCCAGTAAACTTATGATTCAGTTAATTGATCCTTAATGAGTGCATCAGAACATTATTAACCATATGAACAGTAAACAGGAGCAGTAAAATAGAATAGATCATCACACACAAGAAGAACACATGAACACCATGATGTAAGGTGGAAACCCAATGTGGGTGAAAACCACCTGCTGCAAGTCATCTCAATCTTCTTTTTAATAAGAAAGTTATTTTTATAATAGTTATGTACTGGTGTAGTCTTATACAGGCACACAGGCTTCTACCTGCAGAAGGCTACAACCTTCTCTCGTTCTCCAAACTCTCTTGGAAGGGAGCTACCACCCCCTTAGCTCTTGTACTAGCTGATGTACTAGTACGTAGGTGCCGACCTATAGAAGGCTACAACCTTCTCTTTCTTCCTCCAGGTACCACATTTCATACATTTTCAGACTCGATACTCCTGAAGCACAACACCATAATCTGAAAGGCCACATTTCATCCAATTTTCATACTGGACCCATCAATATTATTGAAGCACAAAATCCATCAACACTAGCATCATCAATCTCTGAATCACTCAATACTGAATCACTGAAACCCTGTCAACAAACTGAAATCACCAGAACACAAAACAGAGCACAGAACTCTGCAACAATATTCAAAACCAATTGTATCATCAGAAATCATGCATACGCTACTTGGAAGAGTCAAACCAGCATGTATACGCAACTTCACCAAAGTGAACCAGTGTATATGTCAACAATTACTTACTGATAACTTCGCTGCACTTCCTGACTTCAGACATACCCAAATCATTACATATACAAGGATAATACATATGTTAGCAACCAAATCTAGTCCATCAAATCACATAAAGATAACTCATTATGATCCTCATCCATTATAGATCTCACTATCAACCAAACTGAATATGCAGAATACTAACACCAGTAAACAGTCACCAGAACTCAGACTTTGCATCAACAACCAAAACCACCTGTAACTTCAAACATCATAGTTCATATTGTATATGCTACTTAGATGTATCTAACTTGCGTATGTACGCACTTTTATCAAAGTCAACTAGTGTATACATCTATAAATATTCATTCATGTTTTGCAGCTATTTGAATCTTAAGTTATACCTAGATCAAAACATTACATGCATCAATATACAGATCTAGAACAAGCATGATCAAACCATATAGAGATGATTCATTCCAAACCATTTGATCTCGATCTATCCTTAGATCTTGTTCTCCATCTCCTTAGCTCAGATCAAGCAAAGCATCATGAACCCATAACTTGCATACTGGATCTCATACTTTATGAGATATTCAAGACTTTCTCAATATCTTTGCCTAATGATCTTCTTCTCCTTTTATTGTCTTAGGCCTTACTCAATACCATGATCCAAAACCATTGAGAACCAATACTAGGGACCCAATACCTGGGTTCAACACCTCGGACACAATACCAAGGACCAAAACCATAGGTTTAAATACCATGGACCCAAAAATAAGCTTTCCCACATGTACGCGCTTTTTTGTGCATGAAAGTGCATGCATACACATACGCGACTTTTGATTAGAAATCCCACATGTATACTCCCCTTTGTATATAGTGAATCTGCATGTATAGCCTGTGTGTATACCCTACTTGGTATATAGCGAACCTGCATATATATGTGACTTGGTACATAGTGAACCTGCATAGAACCTCATATGTACGCGACTTGGTATATAGTGAACCCGCATATATACGCTTCTTTCTTCATTCTTTGTAGTCTAATCATCAACTCTTTGTTACTGACCTACTGCACTATGATCTGTCATCTGTGTGAGTTGCCATCAAGGACAACACTTGTATCATAATGCCAACAATCTCCCCCTTTGGACTTGATGGCAAGGCTAACTTGTCGTACTGAGAACTATCATCTGATTCCTTTGAGCTGTCCTGCATCCCATGTATTCTATCACATCTGATATCTCTTCTGTAGATTCATCTAGTTATATATAAGTGAGTTGTTCTTCTATGAGTGCATTTCCATCAAGTACAACACATTCATCATAATTCCAACAAATAGGTCATCATGATTTTGGACAAAACAATTATCTATCATGGTGGTCTTCTATATCCTTTCCTCTATTTTTCTTACCAAAATGTTGAATTTTACCTCTGCAATGTTGTTCTTCTCTACTTCTGCTTTCAACTTTTCTCTTCTAATTTACATATTAACTTCTACATCTATTGCAATTTTCTACATCTATTCAAGAGTCGCTGGTTTTCTTTCTCTTAGCTGAAATTTTATTTCTGGATCAAATGCTTTTGGATAATGTAACATAGCTGAATCGAGAGGAGGTCTTATATTTGATGGCATTGAATAATAGATTTTTAAAATCTATGATAAAATTGTTGTATTGTTTCATTTGGATGTCTTTTTAACTAATTATATTCTTCTATGATCACAAAAAGATTGACTTTGATTATCCATCTATCAAGGAAAAAAATGACAAATTGCTGGAAATTTGAGATGCTTGCAATAGGTAGATTCTTGAACCAACTCTTTACTCTACTTTGTAAAGAAAGAGAAAAAAGTTTGATTCTAACATCATCTTCATTAATCTCAAATAGGTCCAGATAATTCTCAAAGCCTTGAATATGTTCTTGGGCAGTGATACCATTCTCTCCGTCAAAATTGAGGAGATATTTGTAATAATACACAGGGAAATCATGGAGTATAGGAGGTAACATGAGGGGTTGATACCTATCAAGAACTTTACGAGGTACAAGAATATGTACAAGGATTGTAAGATTAGTCATGATTGTTTGAGGCTTCTCAATCAGAAAATGATCGTCATAAGATTCAGAAGAAAGCTGCTCAACTGGATAAGGAGAATATATATTTACAATCTTCAAAGGAAAACAATCAAAAATTAATTTAAGATCTTCTCTAAAATATAATATACATTGAAAAACCTTCTTTATGAGAAAGAACATGATGTCTTGGATAACAATCCAAGTTAGAAGCCTAATCTTCCAATATTGTTCTTTTCGATTCATTCCTCGAGCGGAGTCTTGATTGTGAAATTGATTTGGAGCTGGAGTTGCCAGGTGGATGATTTTAACCTTTGTGTGTCTCATCATTGTCCACCATCATAGATCAAATCTAGTCATTGTATAATCTTTCTGAAGAAAATGTTATTTTCCCTAATATGGTCGCCACTATGTTATCACTCAGAAATTTCTCAAGGTTAAGGAAAGAAATCACCAAGGTAACCACAAACCTAGTTTGGACATTAGGATCTAGCGTTCCTAATCTCAGAGAGGGTTGTCTCTTTTTTATTTAACTTTGTTTAGTTATTTGATTTTAGGCTAGTTATGATTGTGCTTGGCTTTTTTATTTGAATTTGGGTGGTGGGATCGCTTACTTAGATGAAAAAGGGTTGTCTTTTACCATTGGGCTATGGGGTCAAATTTCATACAAACAAGACAAGATTAAGTTCTAAAGACAATGACTATAGGGCAAGATAGAGGAGTTACTACAGATCTCAAAGGATTGATGGTAAAATGGTTTCCAATCGGATCTAGGGAGAAATTAAGGGTTCCCTAGGCTAGATTATGAAGTGAAATTCTAGATGTCAAACGGGATGTGAGAGCAATTAAGGGTTCTCAAATCTGGATATCCAAGGAAATCATATAAATGATTAAATATGCAAAACAGAGTGTACTTAAACAAATTATGAGTTAAATTTCTAGTTAATTCATTCAAATTTAGATAAAATTTAAGTTTATGAAACACATAAGAAACTAATAAAATCAGACAAAGAAGATACTTCACTGTAATATCTCATCTCATGAATACTGTAGTGCAATCTTTTTATTACTTGCTCCAGTTTATTGACTTGAAAATTGGTACAATAACCATTAGGTTTAAGATTAAAATAACTCTACAAATGTATAGCGATCCACCTTTAATACTTCGAACTATGAAGTATTTATACAAAAAATATTATACAAAATATCACAAACTGTCTTGGGAACTAATCTAGGAGAAAGAAATATCTTCATGCAAGAAGATAGAGACAGTTATTGAACTATTGTTTGTTGTCCCTGTTATTTAGGTTCTATTGGCTTTGATCTTTTGATATTTTGCACTTTAATATGCTTTGATGTTTGGTCTTCACACTGAACGTTATATTTACTTTGACCTTTCATCTGCTACACTTTCATTTGTATTTCTTTATCTGCATCCTCTGTTTAGTCTTTTACCATGAATGCTCTGTCACCTGCTTTTACTCTTACCCATCACATTAAATCACATCATCTGGTATGTTTTATTCTTATCCTTCTTTTATGTCTTTAGTAAAAGTGAATTTTACTAAAGACCTCTTTGAATTCATGTAAAAATGTGAATATGATGTTTTTCATTTATCTCTATTTTAACACTCAATATGAATTCTTCCACCTTATTGCTTTACTATCTTTTCACATTTACTTTTTACAATAAGACATAAGTAACAAGGAGTAAAATATGTCCTAGAGAGTTGCTAGTATGAATCTTTCACTATTTGCTGGTGAAATGATTTCATCTCTATTTTAACCTTTTACTGTGAAAATTTATCTCTCTTTGTGTAAATGACTTCTTTCTGCTCTGCTACCTGGAATCTTTTGTTAAGGAAAATCATTTGAATTCATTTATTTGTGAGTTCTTGGAGTAAACGGGTTTAACTTAGTATTAAGATGTTTATCCAAATTCTCCTTCTGCTAATAACCTGCAAAACTAAACATTTCATTAATAAAATCCAGGTCTACGAGGAGGTGATCGAAGGCTATACTGAATTAGGAAGAACTGTTGGATGATTTCTCGCAGTGGAGGTTCAATTCTATTGGCAATGGCTCAAAAAGATTTCATAGAGCGAATGAGAAAAAAGAGTAAAAATGAGCGTCTCCGGCCTTTTAACCGGCAACGGTTAGAATTTGGCAAGGAATTTCATAAATGAATAGTGAGTGGTTTCATCTTTTGGTGGGGAGGTGTTTTTGGGGGCCATCGCACTGCTTTTGGCAGTCAGGCGGTATTTCCTTGTGAGCACGCGAGTTCGCCTAGTGCCGCCATGTAGCCAAAAAGGGCCTGAGCAAAACCGCGAATCTCAGGTGCTCTCGGGCTAGTAAAGGTCGAAGAGGGGATAAGCATGATATAGATGCACACTGTCGGATCTGGGGGTGAAAGATCTAACGACTGTCGTGCGATGAATATGGTGGGGTGTTAACCTTGATGTGGGGTCGAGTACGGAAGAGTAGTTTGATATAATGGAGGTGGGGTCATGATATATATTAATATAGTTTAATATATGTAGGTTTGTATTATATGGGTTTGGGATTAATATATATGCGGTAATTATTTTAATATGGGATACATGTATAAGGGGAATTAAATAATTCGAGTTAAATGTTAATATTAGTAGATGAGCGGTATTGTAAAAAATATACTAAGTTTCTAATGTAAAATTAATATCGGGAATGGATATTTTCACAGTTGAGCCCGACATAAAATTTAAGCATTTATATTTAGGATATGTGTTTGGGGGTATTAATGAATGAAGTGGAAATTAGTAAAGGGACCCATTTTTAAATGTTTCCAAGGATAAATGTTATTTCAAAATTAGCAAAAGGAGGAGTTTTTTAATTATAAGTAGTGGGTTAATAAGCATGGGACCATGGGTTAAAAGTGGCGGGGTTTTCTTAACTACACCAAGGGTGGTGGGTTAAAAGGGATTTTTGGGGAAAATGCGAATTGGGGGAATTAATTAAATAATGCGAGGGGGAATAAAACTTAGGATAAAGGGTTTTTATGGGCTTTTATGGGTTTTTATGGGTTTTTAGGTAAATTAATAAGGGGGGAAGTGATATTTCAATGGGAAATGGGTTTCACACTAGGGAAAAAGGGTTTTGTGTAGGGGGATGGCCTTTGGAGGGTAATTTACTAGGGAATTGTGTGAAACCAAGGGGGTAACGGTCAAAATGAAGGGAAAAGGTTGCTCTTATAAGAAATGAGGGGAAAATGGGGAAATTATTAAATAAGTATGTGGGGGGAAATGAAATGAGGGGAAGTTAATTAAATTAACTTGTGAACATCCTTTCACTTTCATAACTGCTCCTGCATACTGAAACATAGGATTAAGCATGATGAATGTGCTTATGCTTTAACAACCTTGTACTTCTGCAACCTTTCTTGTACCTACCCTTTACTTACCTTAATATTTTTTCTTCACTTTATTGGGTGCATTTAAACTAGCACACCCTTTCTCTCCTTTTTCTTTTGAAAAGAAAACTATGTAATTCTAACCTTATATCTTCCAATGGCTCAAATTAAGCTTATGAGCGCATTTTATTTCTCTACATAACTATTGATCTGCCAAGATTAAACAGTTTGGCCAGATCTTTATTCTCTATCTATAAGCATGAAATTTAAAGCATGAACTAGTCAAGATTAAGCTATTTGACTATCATGGACTGTGGCATTTATGACAAGCTGCACACAACCATCATTTTGAAAAGTGAAGTAAAAAGTAGTGGCACTTGAATTTGCACACTTTCATGATCTGTTTTTTGTTTGGGGTTCATATTTTTTCACTTTTTTTCACTTTTGTTTTTTTTGTCCTTTGATTATTGTTTTAGGACATACTCTCTTTACATTTTTTAACTTTTTAATATGGAAAACATTTCGCAGAAAGAAAAAGTACATACAATATTACAAGACTAATCATAGCCAATTCAAAATTATGAATCATATTATTATAGGACCCTAACACATACCAAGGGGTCTAGGCACTCTACTTTCTTGTGGAGGAAGGTCAGATGGAGCCTTCATAGGCCTTTCACCACATCCACGCAACGTTGATGCTATGCAACCACATTCTATTGAAGCTTTAATTAAGGCCATCAATTTCCTTTCTCAGTTTTATCAGAAACATGATTTTGAAACTTTATCAATGGGCATATGCTAGCAAATACTAGATTGTAGGTAATTTGAAGTTTCTATGTAAGAACAAACTGTAACAATTGTTTACCCAATAGTTGCAGGTTTATTGACTCATATTTAGGAGAAATCCTTATAGGTGTAGTGAATCAATTTTCAATTGAAGGTTCTGGATCCTGGGAACAATTATTGCAGTGAAGCCATTTATCTCATTTAGATTGTGTTTGATTAAAGATGAAATGGTCCATACGTAGGATTTTGTCCCCTTCAATGTATCATTTCAGAGGAATTTCTTTGGTTCTAAAGGGGGAATTGATTTGATCGACTAGACTCAGATTGGTCCTTCAAACCCTAAACTTATTTTGTTTTCTTCTTAAAATTTAAACCATAATTTTCTTGATACATAGCTCTTAAGAAAACTCCACCAGCTAGGGTAGGAATCCTATTTCAACATAATAGGGTGCTCCTTTGATCAATATTTGTAGTAGAAACCTAATTACTCAAAAGAACCTACCACTGTACCAAATACTTAACTCAAAAATGAATCCATAGAATCCTATTATGGTATTAGTGTCACCATATTCATGGAAAGGATTAGATCTCACCAAAAAGTTGTCATTGTAGAAAGTTACCTCTTTCTATTACATACATTTAAACAATTGTCAAGAATCCCTTGCCATTGATTCCAAAGGGGGAGGTAACTAGAGGATTTTGAAGTTGATTCTCAAGATATAGCGTTTCCATCAATGCCAAAAGGGGAGATTGATGGAATTGTTTTAATTCATGGCAAAGGAGTAGTATAAAAGAAAAGAAGTAGTAAGGTAAGAAGTAGAAGATAAGCATCAGAAAGGATGTTTCAAGAGATTGTTGGCAAGGAATAACAAGAGGAAGCAAGGAAGGAGAAGATTAGGCAGAGGATAAGCAAAGGAGCAGTAACAATGTGTGTGCATGGAATTGAGCTATAGATTTATTGACATATTGTTGATTGTTGTCTTTGATGACTTGGGCACATTTGATATGACATATTAGCGTTGAGGAGGGACAAGAGAAGACAAGGCATTGATACTTGTTAATGTGTAAGGTTGATTCAAAGACTAGTTTGGTTGAGTTGAATTGTTGTGATGCAAGGCAAAGGCAAGACTCCATGACAATAAAGGAAAGATAAATACATGATGCAAGGCAATGAAAGATGCAAGGAAAAGGAAATGACATGAAAAAAACATTATGATGCAAGGGTATTTGAATATGAATGCAAGGCTATATTATTGTATATTATTTATTTATTTTATTGACATGAAGAATATGAATGCATGACAATTGGATATGATGAAATTCCTTTTATGTATTTTAATATTCAATAGTTTAAAAGGTTTTGGAATTGAAGACACACCTTTGGAATGAAAATAGATAAGTCTTATCATTTCAAATTCATGTGAGTAGAATACTTACAACCATCAAATCTCATTTATAAAATTGTGTAAGGTTGGAGAGATGGATGGTTAGAGAATTAGTGAACGTGAGAGTTGATTGAGTTGTTCTTCATTAATTACCTATCATATATATATATAGATATTACATGAAGTAGGCTTGAGGAGAAAAACAACTAGGAATTGAGATGGAGGTATGTATATTTATAGACCAAGTAACCAACACATTGTTATTTCTTATTTGTGTCAAGGGATTGTAGTCTCCTTTCAAATTGTAGCTTGATAAATAATAGGTTGGAGGCTTTTGAGGTAGTATCCTCCTGTGGGTTGTAGCCTGCAGAAAATTTATGGGAGTTGGAGCTTTATTGCATGTTGTAGCTTGAATAAAAATTGAGGTAGCAACCTCCTATAGGTTGGAGCCTACAAAAAATTAGATGTAATAAGGGAGTAAGAGCTTTTATTTGCATCACAACAATAAAAAATCATGGTTTTCTCCCTTTATGGGTTTCCACTTATATTTGGTGTCCATATGTGATGTTATGTGCTTATGTGATGTTTTGGATTATTTCTTGTTCACATATTCAATCTGCTAGCCATTATGTGTTAAGATTCTCATTTAAAAGTTCAGTTAATGAGTTTAAAAAAAATAATGTCCATGAATGTACTAAATTGGTTCACCCCCCCCCCCCCCCCAACCTCGAAGTTTAGTCAAGTTTCAATCAATTAGTATCAGAGTTGGTTCCTTTAGTGTAAACCTAACAACTTGAAGATAGTCATGGACTATGAAAGTGTACTCGTGCTAAGTGCAACAAACTTTCATGAATGGAGAGATAAGTTAAAATATGAGTCGATATCTTCTGGACACGGTGTATGAAAGCTAGTATGTGATGATTATTGTAAAGACTCCCTCTCTAAGCAAGAAAATAAATGCAATACTCAGGAAAAATGTGTGATATATAATAATCTTCAGAATAAGGATATTGAGACAATGATAGATTTAAATTCTACAAAATAAATTTCGGAAAGGTTACAACTCATGCACGAAGGAAACACTAGTAGCAGCATTGTTAAAGAGGAGAAGAAAAATAAAAGGAAAAAAAGTTTTGTGAAAAGGAAAGTCTTCAATCAAATGAGACATGTTCTACTATTGGAAATGCATCTGATTCTCATGAAGAAAATTTAGTTGAAGGACAATTCAATCTTGACTTACTCTTCACTGAAATAGAAGGACTAAGTAATGAAAGTAGAGACCATAAGAAACTATTACAAATATGTTCTGAAAGAGAACATGAATTCAAGGAGGAACTTTTTAGTGTGAAGATCCAGCTTGAAGAGGCAAGGAGAATAGAAGAGATGATGAATAATCAACTAAAGGAGAGAGAGGTATAGTGTGAAGGATTAGAGTTTGAGACTAATTTAGTTAGAAGTAAGTTAGAAGAAAACAACAAATTGTGTATATAGTTAGAAGAGGAAAATGTATCCACGAACTTAGAAAAATCTGCCATTAAAGAAGGCACGGTATCCCTAAAAATTCATTTAGGATAAAGGACAAGCAATGTAATTAAGAAGGAAAGAAACAAAGGAAAGAAACAAAATCAAAGTAAATAGAATGAGTCAAGGAATATACTCACTGAAATAGGGCCAATTGATCCTAGGGATGCACTCAACAAATTTGGAATATTTCAAAGGAGATTCTTTGCTCCTTTGAAAAATATCAAATGCTTTACTTGCCATGACCTTGGACATGTTGCATCACAATTTAATCAAAATCAAATCAAGTTTAATCAGCAAAAGGTGCAGCAAATAACAAGGAGAGCCTTAAGAAAAAAATCAAAGAAGAGAATCATCTACCAGGTACACAAGTTATTTTTATGGTTATTTTCATTTATGTAATTAATTTGGACATAATGCTTTTGAATGCAAACTATACATAAAGAAAAACATGAATGAAAGAATAATCACACAATTTTCTCTATTTCTTGGTCACACAAGATGTTTTGTGTGGGATAATCTTGGTCACAAAGCCAAATATTACAAGTTGTCATATATCCTAAAGAGATCTATACAAATGATGGAAGCAACTCCAAGCAGAGAAGAAAATGAAAGAAATGCAAACCAGAGAAGACAACCTACTATAGTGTGGAAGAGTAAGAAGAAGGAACATTCTACTACTTCAATGACAAAATGAATTCAAAATGGCCTCAGGGGAAGCTACTCAATAAAATGAAAGGAGCCATCTAGATAGTGTTAGAGGAGCAACAACATCTTAGGGGGAGAGCAGTCTCAATAGTGTTCCTTGAATACTATTTCATTAGAATTTGTTGAGTTTCATATTGAAGTATTTCTTTTTAAGTATTGAAGATCAAAATGGTTACAAAAACAATTTAAGGCCACCATGCAGATTTAACTTTTTAGTATGGAAGTGAAACTCTCAAGAGATCTCATCTTGTAGCTAAAACAAAAAAAGAAAAACAGAAGAGAGAAAGAATAAATAAGGCCACACTAACATCAAATCAATGATAAGGGCATATTCAATAGTATTCAAAGGTTGCATATGGTAGAACATTCATATCACAAAACAATATGATATAGCATAGCATTCATCATCTAAAGTGAGCATGCCCATTGCGAAAATGAACCAACATTGAGTAGGAATTAAATGACAGTTTGCAAATAAGGGTTGAAAAATTGAGTCACATAAATAACAAACTCCAAGGAGGTCAACACAATAGTTTTCTCAAGGGTGGTAATATGAAGAAGAGAAACTGTGTAAGTGAGTTATTCTAAGAGGGTGTTAGAGTCGGTCTTGTCAGTCCCCCGTCAGAGATCAAAACTCTTTTTGCATTTCATTTTAGGTGTCTCATTCCGTCATTCATCTGCATTCTGCTAGGGGCATGCCATAATATGACGGAAGGGTCTTGCCCCTCATGCCTTGCCCTACTGGCTCTGGTCTGGTCATCAAAGTCAATTTTAAAGTCATGTACAGTCTTGTTTGGTCTCGTGGTCAGCAAGAGTCATTTCAGTGACTAGGTCTAGGGTTTTCACCAATTGAGTCGTCAAAGTGTTCAATAATGCCAGTAGGCCAGAGGGAGGTTCTACACATGTTTTTTATTTCAGAAATTTCAACGTCATATTGATGGATTATGACTATTATTCAAAACTCTGTTTTGAAGAAAAGTCAACATTTTGTCTTTTGTAACATTTTCAAAAAGTTCTTCAGTTATTCAATTCTCTAGGCACATCCCTATTCTTCCTTGGTCAAAACATGCCACTGTCCCAAAATTCATCATTCAAGCCAAAAATCAAGGGGGAAACAAGAAGACAGAGTTTGTATTAATTGTGAAAAAGTGCCAAAGTGTAAAAATTACAAAAATGGATTTGAGAAAAGAAAAATAAAAATCCATGGCTATATGAGAGATTTTCCATTTTGAGAAATTCATTTGCATGCCAAGAAGCAAAGAGGAAACAATTCAAAGCAGTTTTGGTGCATAAGAGTGAAATTGGGTGAAGTTGGATGAAGTTGGGTCGGTGTGGCACATAGAGAAGGTGGCGCGGTGCACTTGTTATAGACATTTTTGGGAACTACAAACCCAATCATAAATGTCCATAAATTGAGGGCTCCTAGGTCCCTAAAAGTGTTGCTTCACTACCTTAAGGAACAAGGTCAGCTGATTACATCATCTCCAAGAAGTTCTCCACAAAAACCTGCTTAGAGATGGTCAAAACTGGACCATACTAAATGCCTAGTGCAGAGGGTGCGATGCATATCACCTTCCCAGTGTAAAGGGCGCGATGCATACTAGATGGCAGAGAGAGTTTGCGAGGTGGAAGATCATAGAATTTTCCAGAAACTTCCCCTCTGACACTTGCCTCTCTGATTTCGACCAGGGATGAGTAAGAGATCATCAATCTCCAAGTGGAATCAAGAACTATCAGAGAGAGGACACTAATCAAAATCCCAGAAGCTGACTTACCCCCCTACAATCATCTATATATGGATCCCTCATCACAAAGATCCAGAGGCTGGAATCTTGTATCTTGTAGAGAAGTTTTGTTGGTTTTCTGGTGTAACATCATAGTGTTGGGTGATCTAAGCTTTACTTGAGGAGAAGAAGGGCTTTCTTGCTGGAGGATGATGCTAGGTCAGAACAATTGGTTGTAATCCTCTTGCTATTCTTGATATTAATAAAGCTATTCAAGCTTTCCTCCACATTCGTGTATGTTTGATTGTATATGCATTTGTGTGGTTAATACATATCTGGTCTTGTGTTGTTTATGAATATAGATCTTTGTTCTTCGATAGTATTATGCTGCTTTGATTCCACAGGTGCTCTCTGAAGCTGTGTAGACAAAGAAGGAGCGACAAAGATCTGTCAAGAAGGAGAGGAACCGAGCAAGGAACCAAGCGCAAGGCAAAGGTTGGTGTCCTCTATTCCCCTCTTGTCTATTTTTCATAAAGGAAAACGAAAGCAGTTTTAACTTGTTTGTTTCTAAGATAGCTACCAGTCTTAGTGGGAATAGCAACTCTATGTGGACACTATTCCCAATAACAAAATGGTGACTCGCTGGGGAGCGAATAGATTGTTTGTTAGTCTATTTTTGTTTGTTTTATAAACTTATAGATGGAGCCTGAAGTCAAGCCAGCTAGCCTTCGAACTACATTTTCTATGCAAGTG